>LZPO01028206.1:0-12401 GCA_001675575.1 Neotoma lepida | reverse complement strand
AATGACTGTGCATTATTCAATGTTGAATTTCCACAAGTTTAGATGCTCTAAGTTACTCTTGCATTTGATTTTTCGTTTTTAGCATTTTGATCAAAAAAAAAAAAGAATTGTTCAAGACATGTTGGTGCAGCTGTATTGTTGAAATTTCCTGAGTGTAGCTCAGTCGTTTAAATATATCCATGCAATTAACACTAATCAGACTCAGCAGGTTATATTTACATTTTTATCACATGTGTATGTGTAAGAATAACAATTTTTAAAAAGAGGTCATACATTTGAAAAAGCAGATAGTTACATGAGAAAAGTTGGAGGGAGGAGAGAAATGGGGAATTATGCAATTATATTTTAATGAAAAATTTTTTAAAAGAAAATGTAAATAATTAATACATTGTCTTTATGTTCTTTCCTGTGAACACACATACATGTTTGCACATATACATATGTACATCAGTTTGAAAAGAATACAGTAAAGATCAGTATATGACATACCTTTGAAAAGTTTACTTTCTTCTTTGTACTTGTCTATAATATATAAATTATTTATATGTAAGAAAATGGTTTATGAAAGACTATTTACAATATATTTTTATATTGGGTAAAAGAAAGCATATTGAGGCATTTTCTGCAAGTTAAAAATTCAGCTATAATCTATACCTCTATATATATATTTACATAGAATAAAATCTACAGTGGTTTCTTAAAACCTCAGAATAAAATACTAAGAACAGCCACTGAAAATTCCCTACATGAGATGCTATATGAGAGCTAAACAATGCCCTTCCTCTGTCCTTACCCTTGATGCTTCAGGTTAGGATGACTTCAGACTGCAAATAAAAGACAAAACAGACTCTAAGTTTCATTTCTTTGAGCATTATGTTGGGTTTTATGTGTTGAGTTTTAGGAAAAAACAAGTCAGACTGTGGTTTTTATCTCATTTGAGGGAGACTGATAACCTTGAATCTCAAGCCTCCTGTGGCATTTTCTCAATCTTCACTAGCCATGACCAAGGTAGAATCGTCTCATCTACAAATTACCAAGGATAATCAGCTCTGAGAAACGACCTTGGGTGAAGTGATGTTAAACTGGCCAGGAAATTTTTTTGAGGCATCACTATTATTAACTTGTAATTGTTTCATTTCACTTTGCCACTAACACTTGGCAGGTTATAGTTTTTCATTTTCGCACTTGGATGAAACTGTACGAAGTAGAGATTATAGAGATAGTGGTAGGAAATTTTTACAATGGGATTCTCCTCCTCACTCCATGAGATTAGGATACAAAATGGATCTCTATTTCAGACAACTTATCAGTTGAAGATACATAAACAGCCTGTTATGATAACAGTAATGACATAGCCATATTTATGTTTTTCTAAACTGCTGCCTGCCATACGAAGAATCAATGTTATGATTGATCTCTGTACTTGGAAACAGTTCCCTGGTGGAAATGGTTTGGATCAATTCTCCTTTTGAAACTTCATTACTCTGTGTGGGATTAAAGACATGTTTAGAAAGACAGGAAGCACTTCTGTATGCAGGGATGTCAGGTGACACAGATGCCAAATGTGCATTAATGAAGAGAAAGTAGGTTCTCAATGGGTCCTCCCTTCTTTACCTCTAGAAGACCAGTGTCAATGAGTGTAGTCTAGCTTAATGACAGCCATCTACACTATCCTCTCAAGAGCTTTCTTTAGCAAATACGTAAAACCAATTTATAACACTTATTAAATAACTGTAAATTCCCTCTTTTAAGGAGGAGAAGACAGAAAAGTCATATGAAATACAATAATAGAGGCACAATCCACTGAGGAATGGAACCACAAATGGAAGAGCTCAGAAATTATTCCTTGGAGCAGAGGTTATCTAGTCATAAAATAAAATATTTTGTCCCTACAGAAAATAGAATAGTCTCCTGTGATTATGTCACAATAAAAATGTGACCTCAATGCAACTTTTAACAGATTTTCATTTGTCTAGTCATTGAAGAATAACTGGCAGAATTGCTCCCTGGAGAAGAACTCTATTCTGAGTGATTCCAGTATTAAGAATCAGTGTCTCCTTTACTGATTTGTGTATTATTATGAGAATTGTGGTGAGAAACTTCTTGTTATTATTATAGGACATTTATCATATTCTACAAAAGTTAAAATTCTCAGCCAAAATACAGAAATTCCTTTAATTTTTGCAAAATAGGTGAAGTTTAAAGAAAGTTTGTTTACATTTGTCTGCTGATTTTGACAAACTATTTTTGGTTTATTCCAGTGTTAGAAACCAATGAGGTAAATGTTCACCATTTCTAGAATAATTCATTAATCTAAATTTCATCCTTCTTCAAATATCCTTTTCATTTTAAGTGAAACAATCTCTAATGTCAGTTACTTTAGTAGTATATAAGAAATTACTAAATCTTTCATATAGTTAATTTAATATCAAAAAACATGTACTTTGCAAGCCAGATGCTTGCTGCCAGCCTAACGTGGAAAAGTGATAGAAAGAAAGACACAGAAATTCATGTCATCATCAATTCTAGTCCAGAGGAGAAAAGCGTATCCTACTGTGCTCCTCTATTTGGCTCCTTAAACTGCAAAGTATGAAACTTTACCAAAAGTAACAGATTTTACTCTAGTCCAACAAAATAACTAGGTAAACAACATTTAATTAAAAATATTACCAACTCATTAAAAAAAGAAAACAGAACAGCAAATAATTAATTTAAATGAAAGAAATGAGAGCTACAGTAGAAGACAAAGAAACAAGAATCAAAAAATGACAGAAAGTCCAATGATATTTAAAAAAAGAAAAAAAACGAATTACTGAAAGGATTAGAGTAACCAGATAATGGTTAGTTATCTGCTAAGCAGATAAAAAGATAAATGTAACCAGAATAACTAGAGGAGAGAGAGACAAAGAGAGGGAGAGGGAACACATAACCAGTATTGGGAGCAAGGGAGAAGGGAGTGCTTCAACGGTGACACTTGTAAGAAAACACTGTGGAAACTCTAAGTGCAGACGAAACAGCCAAGACTTCACCTGCTAACAGCCTTGAAAAGAAACAGCTACTTACACCTCCTTTGAATTTATTTATGACATCATTCCTACATATACAAAAGAAATTCAGACCAGGTTGACTTTGCTGGAAATTTCCACAATTACTTATGCAAGAAACAATGTCAAATATCAAAAATCAGGCTGACAAGATGGATCACTGTGTAAAAGCACTTGTAGCCAAGCCTAATGATCTGAATTCAATTCCTGAGAGCAATTGGATGGAAAGAGAGCACTGACTCTCCAAAGTGGTTCTCTGACCTCCACCTGTGAACCATGCCATATACACCCATACTCAGATACAGACTCCCCCAACACACATACACACACACACACACACACACACACACACACAAATAAATAAATAATCTTTTAAAAAGCTTTACATCTCAAAATTCTTTCGTGGCTAGTGATGTAACTTAAACATAGGACACTTGCATAGCATGCATAAAATTCCAGGTTGGATACCACAAAATAAAGTAAACATATAAAATAAAATCTTCCAGAAAAACTAAGAGGGAGAGCATATTTTCAATTAATTTTATGATTCCAGCATTACACTGCTACCATCACAGAATAAGAAAAGAAAAAACTTGCAAAATTGCCCAGAGAAGAAACTAGAAAATGACAACACTAATGGGGACATGAGTCATCAGAGTGTCAAGAGGCATATCGTTTTCAGAGGTCAAGTGATTCAAAAAAGTGATGTCAGTTTTCAAACTGCTATAAAGACTCGACAGAACTCCAAACAGATTTCCAGGGGAATTTTTGTAGGAATTTAAAAAATGACTCATGACTTATTTTTAAATAAATCCATCCTTCAAATAAATAAGAAAGAGAGAGACAGAGACAGAGAGAGAGAAGAGAGAACAAGCAAGCTAGCTCAAATGAATTACAGAGGAATCACCAAAACAGCTTTGAAAAATATCAGCAAGGTTAGAGGGATAATTGTATCTGCTATAATGACCTATTGTAAGACTATAATGATCAAGAAAGCACAGCAACGGGCCAGAGGTAGCCAAATAAATCAGTGGAATAAGGTGGAGATTCCAAAGAGATCCACAGCTACACAGACAACTGCTGATATTACGAAGAAAGAGGGAATTTGATGGAGAAAGACCTTTCAACCAGGTTGCTGGCATGACTGAAAATCTACAAACTCAAAGAAAAAGCTGGTTGAGGGGCTGAGGATGGCTCAGTGGGTGAAGCACTCATTACAGCAGCACTGAGGCCTCAGTGCAGATCCTCAGGTCCCCTGTAGAGTCAGCAGCAAAGCCCCTGTCAGCAACACCAGCCATGTGAGATGGGAGGCAGAATGGGAAACTCCCTGAAGGACCATGGGCCCTGGGCAAGTTTCCTGGGCACATGGTGTCTAAAATCAGATAAAAACCCTATCCTCACCCCACATCTGACAAAGGGCTGATCTCCAAAATATATAAAGAACTCAAGAAACTAGACATCAAAATATTGAACAATCCAATTAAAAAATGGGCTACAGAGCTAAACAGAGAATTTTCAAGAAAAGAATCTCAAATGGCTGAAAGACATTTAAGGAAATGCTCAACATCCTTAGTCATCAGTCATCAGGGAAATGCAAATCAAAACGACTCTGAGATACCATCTTACACCTGTCAGAATGGCTATGATTAAAAACACTGATGACAGTCTATGCTGGAGAGGATGTGGAGTAAGAGGAACACTCCTCCACTGTTGGTGGGAGTGCAAACTTGTACAACCACTGTGGAAATCAGTATGGCGGTTTCTCAGAAAATTGGGAATGAATCTTCCTCAAGACCCAGTGATACCACTCTTGGGTATATACTCAAGGAACGCTCATTCATACCGCAAAGATACATGCTCAACTATGTTCATAGCAGCATTATTTGTAATAGCCAGAACCTGGAAACAACCTAGATGCCCATCAACTGAAGAATGGATTAAGAAAATGTGGTACATACACACAATGGAGTACTACTCAGCAGAGAAAAACAATGACCATATGATATTTGCAGGCAAATGGATGGAACTAGAAAATATCATCCTGAGTGAGGTAACCCAGACTCAGAAGGACAAATATGGTATGTACTCACTAATAGGTGGATACTAGATATAAACCAAAGGACAATCACTCTGCAACCCACAGATCCAGGGAGGATACCTAGCAGGAAGGACCCTAGGATGACTGTAGCATAAAATAAGTTTGGGTTTTGCCCAGTCACTGGGTAAACTTTAGTGAAACATTTCACTATTAGGATAAAAATTTGTACCTATATTTATGTTCAAACTATCTGTATATTATCTCTCCCGCAATTGTACATCAAATGTTTTAATAAAAAATTAAATTATAAAAAAAAACCCTATCCTCAAATAAGATGGACGGTAAGTAGTGACCTCCGAGGTTGTCTTCCAACCTCCACATCAGCACTATAGTACAGTGATAACTCTCACAAATCCAAATCCCAGCTGGGTGTGGTGGTTCCTATCTGTAATCCTAGCACCACAGATAAGGAAGCAGTAGAATTGTTGCAAACTCTAGACTAATCAGTTATACAAAGTGAGTTTTAACCCATCCTGGGCTACAGAGTGAGAGCCTCTAAAACATTAATAAATACTGAAACAAAAATTCAAAACTCTTTGGTATATATTTTAGACAAAGGTGTCTAATTCAAAATCATTATAATAAGCAACCAGTAGGAAATGAAACTAATGTTCATTTATCAAACACATTCCTTGAGTGTTAAAGTGCATGTGAATTCAAAGCATAGACATGGTAAATAACATAGAAAACAAGGTAAATAAGGCTAAGTGCCATATCAACTTGCAAAGGCCATACTAGGGGAAAAAAATCTATGAAGACAATTTTCAAAATATGTAGGATATATTAAGTAGAAAGAAGTAGCAGTAAGATGGAGGCAAGTGCCCAAGGAGCAGAACTTGCCACAGAGGTGGAGGCCAGAAACACATAACTAAAGGGAAAGCGAACTCTCTGGAAGAAGCAAGCTGTAGGCGAAGTGACATCACAACTGCTAGATGCCTCCATGAAAAATGAGACATTACTGCCTGCCAAGCCTTAGTGCACAGGTTTCAGATAGCTTAAGCTTGATTATGGCTATTAAATTGAGTATAAGATAACGAGACTCCTTGATAATCAAGAAAACCTGGCTGTGAGGACTTACTCATTTGCATGACATCTATATTTTTAAATGTGTATTATCATTTATTTATATGTTGATGCATGCCTGGGTATGAGGAGGTCAGATGTGTCAGATAACCTAGAGCTGGAGTCCTAGGCTGTTTTAAGATGCATGATGTGGGTGCTGGGACTCGAACTCCAGTCTTCTACAAGACAGTATATGTTCTTTATATTTTTTTTTCAAATAAAAGAATTGATTTTATCATTTAGAGTTTGTGTTATTAAAAAGATTAAACTGACAAAATGATTAAGTGTTTTGGCTACTTTAAAATGTCTTGCTGCTATTTCTACTTACTTTTCTATCTTACTACTATAGAAAATGAACTTTTATAGAATATATTCTGATTATGGTTTCCCCTCCTCCAACTTTTCCAAGATCCTTCACATCTCCCCTCCTAGACAAATCCCACTACCCTCTCATTAGAAAACAAACAGGCATCTAAAGAATAAAATAAAATACAAACAAACCAGAATACAATAGAACAAACAGAGGAATAGAGCCATCTTAACTACTGAGCCATCTATCCAGTCCCATTGTCTTAGTTAGCGTTTCTATTTCTGTGATAAAACACCACGACCAAAATGTAAATTGGGAAAGAAAGGGATTATTGGGCTTACATTTCAGCATTGCTATTGTGATGTAATGAACATCACTGAAGGAAGTCAGGACAGGAACTCAAAACAGGGCCTGATTCAGGAGGCAGCAGCTGATCCAGAGGCCACAGGGGATGCGTGCCTCTTAGAGGCTTGCTCAGCCCACCTTCTTACAGAACCCTGAACCAACAGCCCAGGGATGGCACCACCCACCATGGGCTGGGCCCTCCCCCATTAATCACTAAATGAGAAAAGGCCTTACAGCTGAAACTCATTGAGCCATTTCCTCAACTGAGGCTCCTTCCTCTGATGACTCTAGCTCGTGCCAAGTTGACACACAAAACCAGCCAGTATACCCATTACCTATATTTTTAAGATATTGAAATCTTTTTGGCAAGATAACTGGTAAATACTGAAATACTCTCTTAACATCGAAAGATACAGTTGTTTATAAATAAATGGCTTGAATGGATGAGTTCTTTTTTTATAGAAGAGCAAAAAATGGAACAAGCAAACAATGAGCATGGAATCGAGACTGTATCTGACTGGATACATTTTTATTGTCATCACTTAGGATAAATTAATTATTGCAGTAGTGAACACACTCAGTGTAGAGTTTACTGCTGAAAACATTTTAATTTAGGACTCCAAGGAGTCTTACAGGAATTGTGGAGGTTAAGAAGCAGAACAGTTATGGTCATGAAAGTATTCTAACAAATTTGAGTTAGTGTGATTCACTTATTCTGTTATTTCATTATTGTTCATAATAATACAACTGGGAATGATTACATTAAGGTCCAGAATAGCAATAAACTTTGCTATCTTGGGGAGATAAGGTAGGATTCTGCAAGTTTTAGGCCAGCCTGGGCAACATAGCTAGATAGACCCTGTCTAAAAACAAGCTAAAAATGAATACATGAATGAATGACAATAAGTGAAGATGAAAAAATCAGTTTAATATCACATTAATTCAGAATACTTAAAAGATTAATAATTCCAAACTTTAAAATTGAATGAAACCTAACATAGATGGCCAAATAACTTTTTCCTTTACTCAATTCTTACATGAAATATGAGAGAAAAAATATATATATATATATATATACACCACAAGCTGACATCAATGAAAATATGTCTTTAACATTTAGAAATAACTCATTAACCTATAATCTATAGAATAATGAACCCCTAGAGTTAAAATATCTGAGACTTTCTGTAATGGAGAGAAGTTACCTTGGTGAGGGCTAAAGACAAAAATTTATAGCTTTTGTAAGGGGTCCTGCTGATTTAGTAAATTAGAGGCTGTAGATTATCCAATAACCATGGTTTCACTACCAATGAGTAGTTAGCTGGGTTTCCAATTTCAGCTGGGAGTGGGAGAGGTGGTCTTCCCCAGAAAGGGGCACAACAGTTGGCTTTAAGTGCCAGTCAGTCCAGAACACATACATATAAGTAACATTACATGAACTGAACAGGTTATATTTAGGAACATGTATGTGTATACATAAACATACATGCATGCAATAAGAATTAGTGATAAAAAGGCCATGAATTTGAAGGAGAGCAGGGAGGGGTAAATTGGAGCATTTATAGGAAGGAAAGGGAAGGGAGTGAGGTAATTATATTATAATCTCAAAACTAAAATAAAGCATGATAAAAATAAAATAATATTTAAAATTATATGAGAAATGAGGCAAAACTCTTATCAATATCTAATGTTAACACAGAGCCGAAGCACTAATGGAAGTTACAGGGGGGGGTTGTAAAATAAAATACAGTTTTATTTAGGCATACTTATGACTTTGAGATGTGTCCAACTTTTTCACAGTATGTCAAACAGAAAACCTTTAGGATAGTAAGGAGAATATATGCATAGACTGAATTGGGAAATACTAGTGCTGCCTAATGAGGTCATGGAATAAATCAACACAGCTGGCCTGTGGACTGTTCATTAGCCACCCCAGAAGAACCAGAGGTGTCCCAGGCAGAACAGCTGCCAAACCAAAGAAAGAATCTCTGGAGTTTGGGTCATAAACAGACAATCAGAATATTTCAGAACTGGCAGGGCTCTTCAGGGCCATGTCACGTAGTGTACAAAGTTATAGTTTTCTACAATGATTCAGAAGCTGGATGAACTTTCTGAAATCGTATGCAAACATTTTATAGGAGAAAATTTTAATACAAACCTTTGTCAGTATCTGTCACTGGATTTGGTAAATGTATTTTCTTTTTATACAAGGCTATATATTGGATATTGAATATATCCTTCCCAAGTTGCCTTCCTCTTCTTTCTCCTTCCCTTCCCTTCCTGTTAGCCCTTTCATTCTAGACAGATTTACTTCAACCTCATATCATACAGGCATAGAGGGTTTCATGTATCTACATAAAATCTAGAAAGACCAAATGAGAGAAACGTATATTTATCTTTCTGATACTGGCTTAATTCGATTATTGTGAGTATCTATAATTTCATCTGCTATCCTGAAAACATAACTGAATTCTTCTTTGTGGTTGAAAAAGTTCCACTTTAAACATATGTGCTCTCTCTCTCTCTCTCTCTCTCTCTCTCTCTCTCTCTCTCTCACACACACACACACACACACACACACACACACACACACACACAGAGTCCACTTTTTCTCTATCAATCCTTCTAGGTTAGTTTCATAACTTTACTATTATCTATAAACATTTATGTTCAAATGTCTGTGATATATTGCCTTTGAATCCTTTGTGTAAGCACCCAGGAGAACCACTGATCTAGTTCATACATTCATTTAATGTACAGAGAAATTATTAGCTGCAATTTAATCATTGTTCACTGGTACTACTAAGGAAGTAGGGAGCCTCGAGTCCCAGAGTTCTGTGTCTTTCCTGTCATAGCAGGCAGTCTCCTCTTAAGTACTAGAAATATTAAGTGCAGCAGAAAAGCTGTGATCTGTAATTATTTATTCTCAAAAAGCTTTGGTATTTCCTGTGTAATTACTCTATAAGATCTCTGTGAGTTCTTTTACATGTCTTTGTCAAAGTGCCAGAGCTGTAGGAGAGGTGTTTTTGCAGCCATTGTAATTAAAACAATATCTGATATAAGCAGCTTACTCCTGGTGGTATCTCAGAAACAAAAAGTAATCTACCATTACACTCAATGGAGAAATTACAGGATATAAAAGAGGTCGTGGATGTAAGTGTTGCAAGGCTAGGTTATGTAGTTACTTGTAATAATTACTAACAGTTGTGTTTTCCAATTGTCATGGAACAATAGTGTATGTAACAGTCTCTAACAGCACAATTCTGGGGAGTAAGACTAGGGACATTTGACGGACTTTGAAGATCCGAAGTGGGGACTTCTGCTTTCGGTTCATCTATCACCACAATAAGCAACCTGTTTCCCTTCAAAGGTCTCCAAAGTCTAAACTGTTTCAGCATTCAGCACAGAGCTTCAAGTTTAAAGTCTTTGGGACTCCAGATAAGCTCAGTTGTGAGCCCCAGTTCTGGTCACTAGTACAAGCTGTACATGAGCCTGATGAAACCAAGACAACAGGGGCGTATGTAACAGACTATTCCCAAGGAGGAAGTGTACCTGTCTGGGAGTGGCACTCTTCATGTTTTTCTGGAAAGAATGCTCTTCTAAACCAGTTTTCCTTACATAAGCCTAACTATATAGATTAATCTTCCAGTTATTCTGAAACATCTCTCAATTTACAGAACAGATGCAAAGTTCTTTGCAGGCTCAAAAAATTAATTCAGGACTTTTCTTGATGTTACTATTATAAAATTAGTATCTCTCCAGTAAGATATTTTGGCTAATGAATAAGTATCTCTCATCAAATTAATACCACCATTAGGTTCACTTGTGGTGGTGGTTTAATGGTGGTTTGGGGGGATAGTAGCATATTACTGACTTGTACAAGCTACCACGGACTGAATATGAATTTGTACCAGTGAATTTCTTCATAGGAAAATTATAAAACTATCTTAAACTAATAATGTCTAAATCTAAATGAGGAGTTTCCACTGTCAAACCTGCTTCATTTTGTATAATTCAGTTGTGATTCACAGCATTGTAATCTAGTCCTCAACACAAAAATCTCATAAAGCACTACCTCATTTAAAACATCCAGTGATACTTCATTATCTACATATCAAAAGTAGAGTACTAAAGGTCAATATTCTATTTAATTCTATTTAAAAATCAACCAATTGGTCTTTAACACATCAAGGTATTCAAGCCTTGCAAAAAAGGCCTTTAAAGGAGTTCCCTTTAAATGGAAAGGCTAAAAATAGGAAGTACTGAAATTGTCCTTATTTGATTATTTCTCTCCTCTAAGTTCAATTCACCTAAGATTTCTATTTCACCTGCCGACAGATTTTCAAAGATACAGACTACCATTTCCTTTAAATTTAAGACCATGGGTTCTTGAAACTTCAAAATATCTTTATGGAAACTTAATTTACATAAAATTAAAAATTCACCCATTTGGAGTGGACTATTTAATTTGTTTTAGTATACATAGAGTTGCAAAAATTAGTACAACTTTAGAATACTTTCATTTTCAAAAGAGAAATTCCACACTTATAGCAGATGTTCTTAATCCCTCCCAAATCTAGGCATACAACATTACACTTTCTGTTGTGGAAACTGGCCAATCTTGGATGTTCTATCTTAGTGTAATCACACAATATCTTAAATGACTGGCTTCTTTCTCTTCCATGATCTCAATTTTCATCCCTGTTCGAATATGGATCAATACTTCATTTCTTTTTATTCCTGACTAATATTCAACTATACAGCTATACATTTAAGCTGACTATTCAACAGTTGAAAGGCAATTAGAATTCAGTTAGTTCTACCTTTAGGCCACTATTAATAACACTACCACAAACAAACACAAATTTTTGTGTGGACATTTGGTTTACTCCTTTTTAGATACATACTTAATGATAATGTCACTTGTATATTGCATCCAGGTTTATGGACTAAAAGAACTGTAACAGTTTGCCCACATCTAGATATGAGGACTCTGAATTCTCTAAATCTTCATCACCAATCTTGTTTCATTACTTTCTGCTACTGTAGCTCTAGGGTTTGTTTTTTTTTTTAACTTCCTGATACACACTGCTGAGTGACTTTTCATGTGCCTAATGAGTCACTTCAGATTTCAGATGGTTATATTAAATTTTTTCAATTTTGGAGAATATAATGTAATTACAATTCTCCATACAAAACCTCCCATATATCCCTTCTTGCTCTCCTTCAAATTCATAGGAATTTTTTTCACTACTTTTTTGGGAACTCCAGATAAGCTCAGTTGTGAGCCCCAGTTCTGGTCACTAGTGCTAATCACCTTTTTTCACTAATTGTTATTGTATGCATGTATATGTATATGTGTATATACATATATATTTCTAAATATATTCTGTTCAGTCTGTATAATGTTATTTGTAGATATGTTTTCATTTTAGTACTAACAGAGTTCTCTGAACATTCCAGTCATAAGAACTTTATCATGTATGGGGTTTATAAGCGTGTGTGTGTGTGTGTGTGTGTGTGTGTGTGTGTGTGTGTGTGT
>LZPO01028205.1:30076-43039 GCA_001675575.1 Neotoma lepida | reverse complement strand
TATTGTGTTGGCTACCTGCTGCTGGGCATGGGGCCTACCTTTAAGAGTGAGATTCTCCAGTGAGGCTCCCTTGGAGCAAACGAATTTTTCATTTGCATGTGGTTATCAACTGGAGATGGCTTCTGAGTTAGGGGTTGGAACATTTGTCTACTTCTCCTTTCTGTGCTAGGACTCCATTTGGTGTAGGCCCTATGCATGNGTGCTGCCACAGACAGTGTGAGTTCATATGTGTGTCAGTCTTGCTATGTTCAGAAGGTCTTGTTTCCATGGTGTTCTCCAACCCCTCTGGCTCTTACACTCTTTTGTCCATTTTTAAACCAAATTATTTACTTTCTTTCTATTGAGTAAATCAAGTTCATTTTAAAAAATATTAACACCTAATAGATGCATGGCTTGTGAACTGTTTCTTCTATTCTACAGGTTACTTCTGTATTCTGAGAGTTGCCTACTTTGCAGCAGAGAAGCTGGAAGTCTGATGTTTCATTTGTGTGTTTTTGTAGCCTGTAGTTTTTTAGTCTTGTTTAAAAAACTATTGCTCAGAACAATGTCAAGACATTTTCCTTTGTGTTTTTGTGTAGTGTTTTCAAGGCTTGAATGCTGTGTTTGGGATTAAGCCCATTTTCCGTTCTGTATGTGGCTATCCAGTTTTCCAGTGATGCTAACCAAGGTTTCCCAGTGCTGTTTTCTCCACTGTGTGCTTTTGATGCATTTGGCAAAGGTTGACAGATGTCCAGTCTGTGGGTTTACGGGTTCTCTCTCCCAATGCATTTGTTATGTGACTGTTTTTATGCCAATATACTATTGTTTTTGTTACTCTAGCTTTGTAACAGTTTTTGAAATCAGGCATTCTAATGCCTCCGGTTATGAATCTGAAGCATTGGTGTGATTACATATTGTTCAAGGTGGCTTTGGACATTTAAGGGCCTCTGATTTGGCTCTTCTGGGTTTAGGACTTTTGTCTGTCTGTAAAATGCAGCATTTTAGGTTGNACCAGAGGCACAGCTGAGATCTAAGCCATTTTGGCCACAGTGAAGCTCTGACATCGTTGACTCCAGATCCATGAATGCAGGTTATCTTCCCATTTACCTCTGTCCTCTCAATGTCTTTCATCAGTGTTTCATAATTTTCAGTCTTTAGAGACTTTAAAACCTGAATTAAATTTATTTCTAAGTACTTTATTTTTGTTGATGCTTTTTATGCTATTGATACTATTTAAATGGAATTATTGATTTCTTTCTTAGATAGATACCAGTATACAACTGTTTCTTAATTTTGCATATGGAGTTCACATCTGAAAACTTTCCCATATTAGTTGTTTGGTGCAATACGTAACAGGTTTTTTACGTGTATATATCAATATGCACATAACACACACACACACACATTCACACACACATACTGTATATACACAAACAGGGATAATCACTGGTGATGCCAAATGTGGAAAAATTTATAAGTGACTCAATAATAGATAGACCTTATCTACATTTAACTGTGTGCAAAAGCTGATCATTTGCTCCAAAACTGATTTAGTTGATGGTTACAGTAGAAACTGGCCAATACACTTTGGCAGAAATGCAAACTAGTAGTGGTTTTATGTACAGCAGATCAAACTATTCCATATTTTGGCTGAGAGAAAGCTCTGCTTTTACCAAGAATATTGAACAAAGGATGTTACAGGAGTCCATGCTATGAAGTAATGATACAGTGTTTACAGCTCAGAGCTGGTCATATTTGGCTGGAACATGTGGTCTGTTTGTCTTCTACAGCTCTTCAATGTTGTTCTGTATGGGGCTGCTGTTCAAATTGTCCATTGCTAAATAAATGGATATCTCTTTAATTCAATTTAGAGTTCTCTGAAAAGTTGTAGCCAGACTTTGAAAAATGGTTTTAAAATGTGTGAAAGTAATGAGTCAATTGTGTAGCTGCTGCCTTGCATATATGATGTTGCTCTGCTTCTGTCTTGGCCCTGTTAGGGACTGACCTGTCCACTTGGTAACTCACAGTTTTCATAAAAGTAAGCTTGAAGCACCAAGGCTCAGGAGTGTTAATTATTTTTCTCCAGAATCAAAAGGAAGTTCTGAAGCATTGCTAATTTTAAAACATTCCATCAAGAGAATATAAATAATTTTTGAAAACCTGGATTTCAAAATGGGATAAAACACATGTAGTCTATAATCATTCCTTAATCCATAGGAGGGTGGCTTACCAAGTGTGCCCTGGGTGAAGAAGATAAAGGCAGAATGAACAGTCTCAGTGTCAGGTTTGGCAGGGTCTGTACTTTTTATCATATCCCTATTCCTGCCTCCTGTTAGCATGATTGACACATGCAGCATCGTGCAAATGAATTCTTAAACACTGAAATAGAGCTCAAACAGGTGCCATGTGCTGCCTCTAGGTAAGTCATTTTATCCTGATCTCACAAAGAAGCCACAGGCCATAGGCAACCTTTCAGGTTTCTCTGAAGAAATACACAGATTACAAGTGGAATCAAATGTCAGGATTAATGAAATACGTTCCTGCACAGTAATTTTTTTCTCCTTCAGTGTTTAATAATGGTTAATGCTATATATCATCTGAAATCATCAGAACTCTGATTCCTGTCTGTTCAGTTGAAGATAGTCAACACAATTGTTAAGAATATTTAAATCTAAATGAAAGCTTTGTGACACAGTGAGTGACCTGCTCTGTGTTTGTTGTGGGAGTGGAGTCCATAAACTGCCTTGAAATCTCAAAGCATTAAGAATATTTCAAAAAAGGAAAAACACAATTGACTTAATTGATTTGTTTCAGAAGAGATATCATCAGTAATATTTTTGCAATGTGATCCATGTACAACAATATTTTTACTTAAAGGAGAATCTGCTAAATGTATATGCATTGTCCCTACTTAGAAACACATCTGCTAGGTAATTTTAGTGTGTCTGACACTGTTTCATTGGATTTATATGGATGAAGATGAATTGTGAATCTTAGTGACTTTTAATCAATTAAGATTCTAAATGCAAAGGCATTCTGTAATTACCTATAAACTGGTAAGGAAAAATAGGCTTACTGGGCTTTGGTTGTTTTTTTAGCAATTCAATAGCACTGCGTAATTTACTCATATGTTCTGGGTATGCAGATGGCTCAGCAGAGGATGCAAGAATCATGAGTGCATGACCCCTGCCTTGAAGTGTGTAGGGCAACAGATATGATTATCCCTAGTGTAAAAATCTGACTATTGTATGTACATGCCCTAAGTTTATATCTATTATAGGTAAAGTTAAATGGCTTTTGTTAGAAATGAAAGAGAATTTTTATTATTCCAAATAAATAGTAACTCTTGACAAGTGTTAGGCTGGGTTTTTGCCAGTAGTATATGAAGTAGCCTTAGACAAATAATAACCATAATATTTCAGCTGTTTAGACATAAGAACACAAAACTGCTTCCACTCAAGTTCTAGGTTTCAGTGGTTTACAATCTGCCAGCATAAAACCTTGAGCAGCATAGACATGAATAAAAATGCATTGCTGTTTGCAAGAGAAATGTATTCTAAGGTCAGCCAGGTAGTATGACCTTAAGCAAACAGTGGACAGGTACAAGCTATACTATGCAACTGGTTTATTTCTTTATAAATGTTGGCATAGATTAGTATCCTAATAAATGCTACNTAACAGCAATGACTGTACTTTCACGAATTGGTCTTAATTGTACACATGTGAACATTTATTGCTAATGTCCCTTCACATACAAATTACAAATTGTGTAATATTTTTGATAGGGTATCTTTGAGCTGCAACTATTACATATAAAGTGATTTAAAATTTACATGAGTTTATTAAATTTATGTTATATATTAAAGGGATAAAACATGGTACGCTCATCTTGACACACACACATACTCTTATAATCAAACAAGTTAACATGTCTGCCATCTTATAGCATTACTTTTCTTTATTTTTTAGTAACAGAGGTTAAAAGTTACTGTCTTGGAAAATGACTTGTATACACTCAGTATTATCTATTATCTTCAATTGCCTGGACACACTCAATGTTAGCTCTTGTCTTTACATTCATGAGTTCTCCAGACTTGCTCATAAAAAAGGTGGTTTGTTTTCTTTTTAATCTCTTTTCCCATCTAACCCATATTTTCACTCTGTAACAAAATGGCAAACTTAGATAGCATCTACATATTGAGGCAGAAAATGATTAAGATGTGTTTATATATTATGACTGTCCCTAGTTTTATCCCAAATTCAAAAAGGAAGAAATAACTTGATTATTTGCTTTTTCATCTGTAGGCTTTGACTCTAACCCCATAGAAACATAGATTGTATTGTCACTTGTCAAAAGGAAACGACAGATGTCCTATGATTCTNAAAGCATTCAAAATACACAACAATTCAGGATGTAATACAACTACTTAACATTTTCTTTTTATTTTTTTAATATTTTCAAGAATAGAAAAAAAAGTGAGACCAGATTGGTTTTCCGTGGGAATATATATTTATGAGAACTGAAATTGGATGTTATATCATGAATCTAATCATTCTATTAGAAGAAAATGAGTTGTCAATTCCAGTATGAAGTAATTACCTCATAAGAAACTTTATTACAATTTCTATCAACTTTTTAATATTTAGGTAGACTTTAAAGATTCCCCTGTAGTGTAATGGAATCATTAAACAGATACTTGTCACATTTTCATGATAATATTTAATTCCCATTAAAGCTATAATGCATAATAAAACAAACAATAGAGTTTGGAACCAGTGAAAATAGAATAAATGAAAAAAATGGGAAGAAGTCACGTATATTTCAATTTCCTTTTTCCTTTCATTCACTGGTGTTTTCTAATTAAAACAATATGATTAATGTATTTGGAACTCCATTCATATGAATGAATACAGTTACAGGTCTGTGTATGCAAGGAATAAAATGAATGTCAGATTTTAAATATGCTTGTGAGGGGATACATTTGAAAATTTACAATAGTAAACCATCAGCAACTCTCTCTCTCTCTCTCTCTCTCTCTCTCACTCACACACACACACATACACACACACACACACACACACACCTTTCTATCTTATTGTTGCATATCCACAAAAAATGAAGAGTTTCCCTTTTAATATGTTATATGATTTCCTGTAATACAACTTTAGGGAACGCATGCTCAGCTTAGCTTTGACACTCCAATTTTTGCTCAGTGGCTCATGTGTTATTTGCTAAGTCTCTGGGAGAAGGCAGGTGCTTCCTACTTATGTCACCAAGCTTGGAATCAATATATTTGCCATACAAAGTGTAAAATTACTAGAATGTTTTATCTTTAATCAAATTTTACAATATATGTAAAGCAGACACATTTCTAAAGATCTCCGCTAATACTAACAGAATTGCTTATGGTAGCAATCATTCTTCCATGGAGGACAGCCACTGTAAGTTTGGAACAAAGGTAGTTCACACATGTTCTGGTTAGAGCTACTTTTTGCTACATGACCCACTGTGATGGCCATCTGCCCCTGATCTTTATACCCAGTGCCTGGTTTATGCACACTATTTACTTTGCTCAGGCGTAAAATGTGGCTGGGTATAGGGCAGCTCTGTAGGTCATGGAGTGTGGCATTATTTTCATCTCTTTCACCATGCTGGATGAGGTCATCACACGGCTTTGAGCATGGACATTTTTATCTGTGGAGTAGAATTGGTGAGTGAAATGAGCTCAAAATGTTTTCTGTCTTGATTCAATGGCTTGCATTTTAGGCTGGTTTTTTTTGTTGCTGTTTTTTCAATTATACATTGACAGACCCCTGGCAACTCATTTAACCTTTCAAAAGCTGCGCTCTTCCTCTGTAATTGGTCTGCCAATTGCACAGAGTTGGAGTGAGAAGGAAATGCAGCAGCAGACAAAAGATAAGCAATCAACTGCATTGTAGCAGAGTCATGGCATTTTTTTCTGTAAAGAATTTGATGTTCCTCTTTATATCTCTGTTTTAGATGCATGATTACAGAGACCCTTTCCCACATTAGCATAGTTTGTCTTTATGAAGTGGTTTAACACCAAAAGGAATAGACTTCACTGCAGATTATACTTTATTGGGCTAAAAAAAAATGGATCATATTCCTTGTCTTAGTTCTTTCATGTTTCTATGATAAAATTCTCTGACTTCAGCAACTTAAAGGAGAAAGGCTTTATTTGACTCACACGTCAAGGATGGAGTTCATCATGGCAGGGAAACTGAGGCAGCAGAAATTCAAAGCATCAAGTCATTAAAAACAAAACAAAACAACAAAACAAAAACCAACCAAACAAAACAGAACAAAAGAGACTAGTCAAGAGCAGAGAGGGATGAATGCTAGCATTTCAGTTACTTTCTCTTTTTATACAATTCCACATCCTAGCCCAGGGCATGATGCCTCCCATAGTAGACTAGTTTGCCCACTTCAGTTATCTAATCAGAATAACTTCTCCCAGGCATTCCCAGAGGCTCATCTCCCAGGTGAGTCTAGAGCCCACCAAGTTTAAAACTGAGATTAGCAATCACATCACACCACTTTTATTTTCCCTTAGATTTTTCAAAACCATCAGGTTTTATTAAATGTTATCTTCATGTTGTAATTAGAAAGAGTTCTGCACAAACGATTTTGAGAAACACTGTCATAAACAAAGTTTAAAACCTTCTCTTTTAAATTGAAGAAAACCTAAGTGCTGGGCATTACATGGTAGAGGTATAATCATCTTTCTTAGTTTCTCTTAGTGCAGGCNCATAGAGAAGAATTCTAAGTGTTCAATGGAACACAGATATGAGATGGCTTGGGTTAATGATCTGCCTGACTCTGTTCTTCCTTTTCTTAGTAACAGTTAGTTTTAGATCCCAGAGAAAAGGACTTTTAGAGCAAGTGACTGACCTCTCAGCATTCTGTATCACAATCTATTCTTTTGTAGACACTTAAAAAACATTTCTGAGGGAAGGANCTAGAAATGACCCCATAGTTCCTGTGAGATTTTATACCAAATCCTGGAAAGGATCCTGATGGCTTAGATGGTGAGAAGTCCAAGGAGACCAGCTATGAAGCCGGCATGTTCATCATCTCAGGCCCTTTCCTCTCAGACATTAGAGGAGAGCACACAGAAAGTGTCTCCTCACGCCAATTCATGACGCTGGAAGTTCCTGATATGAGAGCTGTCCCAGAGAACAACTCCACACAGACACTTAAAGTTTCCTTCTTCTCTAAGTTCTTTCAAAAATAGGAAGATGTCTCTGCAGAGAGAAGAGGAAGAAAGAGGAACATGAAGTGCCCTTGCTCTTGCAGGCATTTGGTAGTCATCCCAGGCTCCTGCACAGCTCTGTCTGTGACCACTCTTCCATGTGGTTGAAATGTGACTTGCTGGTACATTCCCTACCTAGGGTTTTGGAAAGAGAGCATTCCCCTGTTCTCTTCCCTCCTTGTGATGAGCCAGCCTACACTTCTTTCTAAGACATAATTTGAACCCAGAGAACTTAGGAATTTGTCATCGCAGTGCTGAATCTCAGGAAAGGAGGTTGGCATGGGAAGGGCACAGTGCTTTCTGCTGATGCTCCACATGTTGAGCATCTCTATGTCACAGGTTAAGAATGCATTGATAGAAGCATCCCTAAGGACACACGGGACACTGACAGAAAAACACTGCAAGTATGCTTTTCTGATCAGTGCATTTTATGTCCAGAAGTTTCGCAGTTCTAGATTTACATATAAGGTTATTTATCAAAGCATTGATTATGATACATTTCTTAAGCACTAGAAGCTTGACATAGCTACTAGGCTAAATACATGATGGCTCATCCCATGTACCAATGACTTGAACAGAAAAGTGCAGAAGAATAGTGGGTGTCATATTAGGTTGCTCTTGCTGCATTAAGTGAAAAGACCAGATTATAAAAGAGTACTAAACATGGTAAATACTTCTGTTCTTAAAAATATACATATGTGGTGTGTGTGTGTGTGATGTGTGCATATGTGATGTGTGCATTTGTTTCTAATCTCTATTCTCCTTTAATTACAATCAGAAATTAAAGATATAAATTTTCCTTGTTGTTGCCCAAATTCCAACTTAAATTGATTCATAAAGTCATTTTAGCTTTGCAGGACTTGAAATTAATTATATGGCTATGACCTTTGCTCTTCATTCATATACTTATCTACACATCCATGAATTCACCTAGTCAATTCATGCTATATGTTCAATACTGTGCCATGAATTGTAATTGTAGTGATGTATAAGATTGTTTTTAGAGATCCAATGCACTAACATTTAGCTGTGAATACCGATAATCATTTATTAAGTGTGGATCTTGCTTGAAAATATCTCCCTCAATGATCTTGTCTCCTCCTAGTATGAAACCAGATTTTTCTGTCATGTTATATAGCTTATTACCATTAGCAATTCCTAGCTGGAATATATTACTCTTGATCTGAATTATCAAACCAACATTAAATACCATTTTGGCAATTGTCTTTCTTGTTAGCTTATGATAATTGCATGCCATATCCGAATATCAGGGCACATTTGAACAAAAAATATCTAAGAGCTATGGATTGTATTTCCTGAGTGATTGATTTATTGGCTTGTGTACATCTGACAAGTATTTCTTATCATTTGAGTCGTAATCATTAACTGGCTTTGCCAATTCTTTTCACAAATCTTTTGGACTCTGAGAGAGCTGTCCTCATAGCCAATATGGTCTATGGTAACAAAATATACAATATTGGATAATTTATAAACAACAGACATTTACTCATCACATTGTAAAGTCTGGAAATTCCAAGATTAAGATGGTGGAGGATTTTCTTTGCTCCAAGACGGAACCCTGTTGCTGTTTCTTGGAAGGGAGGTTTGTTGTCCTCACAAGGTGAAAAGAACTGAAGGGGTAAACTTGGCCCCTCATACCCCCTTACTGAACAACAGATCCCTCATAACTTAATTACCTCTAAAGAGCCCTACCTCACAGTACTGTGACAGTAGTGATTAAATTTGAGGTAATGGGTTTTGGGGACATTCAGGCAATAATAGCAATTATCTTTATTTTCAAGTACCCTTAGAAAGTTACTTCCTCTCTGTGTTAACATTATTACAACATGGCCAAATCCCTGTCTTACATATCATTCCCAATGTGCTTGTTATCCTGTTTGATAAAATACAGAAAGTCACAAAAGCACATTTTGGGATTTTTTAATAATCATCATCATTTTATTCCTAATAATTAGACACATCCATAGTGTATGGATTTATTTCACAGTTGAACAGGGATTTCATGTATAGCTTGAGAATTTTTTAACTGCACACATGTGTATTTGATAGCAAAATTTAACTGTATGTTTTCCTTTGGAAATAATGCCTTCCAAAACATCTTCTCCCAGCTCAGTTCTGAACATACTCACTACTTTCATGTGGTGATTTGAATATAAACAATAAAATGAAACACTGAAGAAGTCCTAAAAAAAATAATTCATGTTTCTTTTGCCTTTTATTCCAGGGTGCCAGTTAGAAAATGTAAATTACTTGGCAGGGAACACTGCAGCTTTCTTAGTGACAAGGAGTTGAGAGGGAGAGAAAAAAAAGTATGTTCATGCACATGCACATGTGTGTGCATGCATGTATACACACACACACACACACACACACACACACACACACTGAGGAGGTGTGGTGAAAAGGATGAATGAGACTATGCTGAAGGATGAGACACACTGTCTGTACTCTGCTGTTGAGTGGAATCCAGAATGTCCAGCTGAAACCCTGGGCTCCTTGAATTCTAAAGAACTCTTCAGCAAAGATGGTTTCACTGTAAGAAGAGGAAAATGTCAAACTACATTATCTTTTGTGATTCAGCTCTGAAATTAGTCAAGATCCCAATGGAAATCTGTGACTTCCTTTATCTGTATTTTATTCTACTCTATCTGGAGATTTCTCATTTTTGGACATTTCTTCAAGTTTGATAAGTCTTTTTCTTAAAAAATCATATTCAAAACTCCAGAGAAATGTTGTCTACTGTGCTGTTTGTTCTGGTTGAAACTACTGTAGATTAGTGTCTTAGACAGTGTTATATTGCTGTGAGGAGACACCATAACCACNGCAACTCCTATAAAGAAACTGGGGCTTCCATTTGTCCAACCTCTTGTGTCCTATCTGATCTTGCTCAATCTATGGCTCCCTCTTCTTAATCAGAAATCTTGTTCATTAAGTTTATTTGTGACAGAGTTTCATAACTGAGTTTCTTTCTTCTAGAATAATCATCTATAATTTGCATGTTAAATGTAAATATTTAGTTGAGAGTTGTCTTTTATTTCATTAGAATAGAACCTTGTTAGTAGTTTTTAGCTCTTTTTTCTTTTTTCTGTTTTTTTGGCTAATGTCTCAGCAATCACCATTATGTAGAAGATGGAATGAATGCCCTTCTGGACCTTTTATTGCAAAGGGCCCAGATGAGATTCCTTTTGATGGAATTAAAATAAATGAGGAGATGCTATTTCACACACACACACAAAAAAAGAAACTCGGTCTTGCTTACAGTTTCAGAAGGTTAGTCAATTGTTATCATCATGGTGGGAAGCATGGTGGTATGCAGGTGGACATAGTACTGGAGAAGTAGTTGAGAGTTCTATATCTGGATCTGCAGTTAACAGAAAGAGAGAGAGCCACTGGGCCTGGCTTGGGCTTCTGAAATCTCAAAGCACTCCACAAGTGGCATACTTCCTCCAACAAGATCATAGTCCTAATTCTTCTAAGTCAGTGGTTCTCTACCTATGGGTTATGACCTTTTTGGGGGGCTGAATGACCCTTTGACAGTGGTCACCTAAGACCATCAGAAAACACAGATTTTATATTATGATTCATAACAGTAGCAAAATTACAATTTTGAAGTAGAAATGAAAATAATTTTATGGTTGGGGATCACAACAATGTGAGGAACTGTATTAAAGAGTTTAGCAGCCTGCTGGTCCAGTCCTCAGTGCTGCACCCAGGGTAACTCAGAGAACACTTCCCAGGGGCAAGGATTGAAAGAGTTTTATAATAACTTCACACATGATTTGAGGGTCATTTCTATAGCTCTTTTTTAGCTTCAATTTTATAGCTTTTTTTCAGCTTCAATTGTACCTAAGTTCTAATTTTTACTGTTTTAATTTTTTTCTCAGCTCTAGTTCTTCTGAGCTCTTCTATCTGCTATATACACATTTCTAACAGTGGGCTCTTTGAAATAATTAGAAAAGTTACAAGGCTGACTCTCAAGGTCATAGCATATTCCCAGAGAGACAATAAGGAGCAAAGCTTTTACCATGGCAACACATAGGCAAGGACTTGGTGCTTGGCACTTTCCTAGGCAGTGGCATCTGCAGTTAGCTGGACATAAAACTATTTCTCTCTGGACTTGGTTAATTGATTAGTTGTTATTTGGGACCTAAATAATAAATAGTTAGTTAGTTGAAGTTTGAGTTTTATATCATAAACTGANGTTATAATGTTCATACAAAGTTTTAATTGCTAAAGGGTCAGAGCAGGTGAATGTTGTGAGTCCCAATATCAGCTGCCAGTAGGGGAAGCTCAGGACAATTCAGTCTCAGAAGGACCTTGATTCAATAAAGCCAGACATTCTGTAGTTTTATCCTTGAGTAAAATCTGTGAAAGTCCAACTTGTAATCTATCCACAGAGATACTAACATCTGGCAAATATGTCCTGTCAGCTTAGCTAATTATAGAGAACAGGCTTCTAAAGTGTCTTACAGTCCACATGGAACAATGAATCTAGTCATGAGGATGTTTTAGTATATTTCTATTCATCAAAATTATGTAGCTTAATGAGAAGTCATATTTCTGCCCACCCAGGGTATATGTGCCAATAAGATTGAGATGCAATCACTAGATTACACATACATATCATAGGAAAATGCCTGGTAGTAGAGAGATACCAAAGCTGTTTTTGCACATGTAAAATCACCGATGGAAGCAACAGGTTTCAGAGCCAGTGCTCCATAAACCTTGCTTGACAGAGTTATCCCATCACAGAGTTATCCCATCACAGAATCATTTCTCTGGTGGGTTGACATCTGAATTATCAATTGCTATAAGCTGTATTTGTGTCATGGCCCACAATAGCTCATGACAAAAGGGTCACAGCATTAGGAAGATTGAGAACCACTGTTCTAAATAGTGTCATTCTCCGATGACTGATGACTTAGCATTCAAATCTATGAGCCTATGGGGGGCATTCTTATTCAAACTACCACAGTTAACAATTCTTCTTCTGTGGGAGGGAATCAATTGATGCCTTAGAGCACAATCATGTTGAAGGGTTGTCATCTGCACATCCAAGGCACATTTTGGGTGCACTTTTTCTTAGATACAAAAGACATCTTCGAGACCTGGATGTCAGTGAGAATTGTGAACAAGATTCTTGAGAGACACCAGACATTTACTTCTGTGCTTGATTGACCCTCATCTAGACGATAAAGATAGAGATGCCCAAAGCTGGCCATGTAGCTCTCAGCCATTTGCCCCATTAATACAGAAGTGACTGCAAGCACAGGTCAGCTATACCTTCTCCTACTGCATGAGGGTATTTACTTGGAATTAACACTTTGTGCCATATGGAAAATGTTGAGGCATTGGTTATGTGAATCATCAGCTTAGATTTTGCTGGATTTATTTATTCATAGTCTTTATTATGGATTTATTTCTTCCCCAACTTTTCCCTTCTTTACTCAGCATTTTAACTAAACTCAAGTCAAGCCTCACATGGGCAGGTCTTTTGCCGCCATAAAAAACAATTTTACTTTTAAAATTAATTTAAAAATTCAGGAAAATGTGATTATAAACTTTTTTGGTCTGGTGTTTTGCAAGAGCTGTCTTCATTTTCTATTGATTCTATATCTATAGTTTTCTTATAAAATTACTTTTTTTTTTTTTGGTTTTTCGAGACAGGGTTTCTCTGTGTAGCTTTGGC
>LZPO01028204.1:0-15885 GCA_001675575.1 Neotoma lepida | reverse complement strand
CCTACCTCATGCCTTTAAGTGTGTGTTGGAGATTGAAACTCAGGTCCTCACATTTTCATGTCATGCACATTATCCACTAACCCATCTTTCTAGTCCTTAAACACACAATTTTAAATATTAAAAGATTAAAATCATGAAGGATAACTATGAGTTATCCATATGCATAGAGTTCATTCACAGGCCATATCTAATTTGACAGTTGAAGTGAAAACACAGTATTTTGGTCTTCTCTATTTGTTCAACAACATCTTTTTACTGCAATGGCCAATTACAACTGCCTTANAAGTCAAAAACTNCAACAAACAATGAAAATCAAATAAGACAATGAGTGTGAAACATTTTTAAACTTAGATTCAGCCAAATATACTTGCCTTAGTTTGATGATTTATCCAAATTCTGATGCATGGTAGTCTAACAATATGGCTTAAGTGTCATTTGGAAGAATGCCCAATGTTTAAGTGGCTTGCAATGTTAAATATTCCTCTAAATATGTCAACTGTCTCAGGTACAAACACTGCATGAAGCATGTCAGATGTTTTCTTAAATGGTGGTATATAAAATGTAATGATNAATATTTCCCGATATTGTACCTAATTGGAATAAAAAGGTAGGTCTTAAGGCCAGGGAATTGAAAACTATAATAGGGTTACATTATTTGACTTCCACATAACTATTTATCATAGGATTTCTGCCTTCAAATGAACCTACTACATCCTGGAATTGGTGTTTAGCAAGTCAATTAAATCCTGCTTGTTCAGTTTAAATACTGTTTGCCATTTTGTCAATTCAACCTTAGAGTAAGTAGATGAATCAAGATTTAAGTATTTTTGACTTTTTAACGGGTAATTTATAAACATGCAAAGTGAGAATCTACCTCCTTCCCTCAGAGTGCTCTGTCTGACATCGATTGTTTGTTTAAAAAGAAATTTTCATTTTCTTTGCATTCAACATTTTTCTTCTTTTGTAATTTCTTTGCCCTGAAGATAGTATTTCTAGGCNATGTTGTGACATTCATATAGTACTCCATATTTCTTAAACTCTAGAAGCCATTTTCACGTTAGTATCTAGACATTATACCATAGGGGCAGATTTACACTGAAATATATTGCATTTTGTTGCAGTCATTGAGACTATGGCCTTAAGCATGACTGCTTCCATCAGAGCCTCTGCATATGCCTAATACTGGAAAGATCTATTAGCAGATGCCTTTTGAATTGGCTCTGATTTGAAAGAAAAAAAATTACTCTAAAGTGATATTAGCAATCCTTGGCAAACTGAATTATTTGATTGAATGTAGTAGAGGAGTGACTTCCATAGAGAATGAAGTCTGCCTGGAGGAANGGCCAGCTTCATCTGCTAGTTACATATCAAATTTTTGCATTAGACTTGTGTGTTCCATGTCACAGGTAGTCTCTAATAGTCTTTACACATAAAAAAATACTTACTAGATAGATGTTTTAACATTCTTAAATTCTGTAGAAATACTTGGAGTAACTGCTTAATCCACGCAACCTTTATACCTAGTAAATTTCTGAGAGTACACTGTATATCTTTAATTTGGTTAGGCATAATTTTGNACAGTCACAATCTTCATAGGAAGAAATATATTTCGATGCCTTACAGACTGATGACACAGTGAAAACAGCTATCACTATAACATCTTGTAGTATTGCAATAATTTTATTTTTCTATATTCAGTATTACATTACTCCAGTAAAATCCTGGTGGGGTAAAAAAACCTTCCTATATAATAATCATTTGAAAATTGTTAACTTTTTATATTTTCATGTAAGCTTTATTTGTTATTCTTATGTGTGTACATGATGTGTGTATGATACAGGTATGTGTGTATTTTTGCATATTTGTGAGTACAGTTTCACACATTATACAGGATTTATGTAGCAGTAAGAGCAGAAACTCAACTGTCAGTCCTCATTACTGTTAGTTTGTGATCAGTGGTTCTCTTTTGCTGTTCACCACTGCCTGGTCATACATACATACATGAACACAAACACACATATATGAACACTGAACTGTGAATTCCCCAAAAGCAAGCACAGTCTGGGAAAACCTGCACACATCTGTATACACACATATAAACAGTCCACTTGAAATTTAAGTTTTTAAAGTAGAGTAAAGAGATCAACTTGTTTGAAGATCACATGTGTTACTCTTAGGCTCTANGTCACCAGAACCAAAAGAGTCAGCAATTGTGAACCATTAGGAAGCAGGAAAAGAAAACCNCATTTTTTTCTTTCAAATCAGAGCCAATTTAAAATGTCTTTGTATTACTCTCAAAGGTATGAATCTAGTAGATAGACATCGTGATAAAAGACAAAACAANGTATGTTACTCAACTCTATGATTCTTACTTAATTCCTGGATTTGCACAGTGGAGTAAGCAACTCCATTTTAAAATATGTTCAAAGAACTATATACTCTTCCTGATGCACTGACTGCATGCCTGAAACATCATGAATTATAACTAATATAAAAAATTAAAAATTAATTAAACTAGGTTATTTTGATAATGNATGTATCAATAGATAAGCCTAATAAAGGCAAACTATACTGTGAAACATAGCTTTAAACATTGAAAGAACACTGTGACNCTACATAGCAAGTGCATTGCTTCTGACACAAATTGAAGAAATAAATCTTATGTTTCCTTTCACCTGAGTTAGAGGGATAATTCTTCACGTGTTTCTCTTGGTCCTCTCATGGACTTTTTCTATGTCCTTTCTTTCTTTTCCTTTGATTTCTGTGTTACTTCCTTTTACTATTTTTGTTTTTGTCTTTATTTTGGATTCTCATGCTTTCTTTAGGTACAACCATTCATTTACTGACATTATCCCCAGGAACAAGGTTAATTTCAAAGCAAAGTCTTTTTACATTGCCTATAGTAGCTACTAGGGTACTAACTAGGCATCAACTTTATAGAAGTCTTATGACATTAATTACTAGGAAAGGAATTTTGTGCAGTATTGCTCTAGTAAAGTAATGGTAATAGAAAAAGATATTGAGANCTATATTGTAACAACAAACAAACAAACAAAAAATAAACACGGAGCCAGATATNGGGGTAAATTCTGAAAAACCAGAGAGACAGAACAAGCCAGAGCCAACCTCACCTTGCCAACTCTTCAGCTAAGCCTGTTTCCATGAATCCTCAGACTGAAAGCCTCTGAGTCCTCATCCCAATGGATCTCAGCTGAACTGCTTAAAAGCCTCTAATTCCTGGTCCTCATGCCTTATATACCTTTCTGCTTCCTGCCATCACTTCCTGGGATAAATAGCATGTGTCCTTCCCAAGCAAAGACATGAGATCTCAAGTGCTCAGATTAAAGGTGTGTGCCACCACGCCTCTTTCTGTTCCCAGTGTGGCCTTGAACTCACAGAGATCCAGAGCAATCTCTGTCTCCCAAGTGATAGGATTAAAGGCATGTGTGTCACCATTTTCTGGACTCTATGTCCAATCTAGTGGCTGTTCTGTTCTCTGATCCCCAGATAAGTTTTATTTGTTAGAACACAAATAAAATATCACCACACTACATAGTGTCATAAGTTATCAAAAGATACAGAGAAGTATATAAGCAAGGAGTCATGAATTGGAAATAAATATGTACCCAAATGACAAAATATCCTGCCATCTTGTGAGTTTCTGAAATCTCTCCTAATCGTTTAAAACCTTATAGTNTACAAGCAATAATAAATTAAATAAAATAAAATTTGCAGAAACAGGATTTTTAGGACTTAATAGCAAAAAATCCTAACATGCATTTCAGTATTTCTATGGAAAATGAAAACAATCAATACATGAGAAGTGGGTGGTTAATCTTCACTTAATTATTCAGAAAACANATGAAAATTATCTGAAAAACTGTATCTTAATGTTATATGATTTTTTTAACAAAGATTTTCATATAATTGAATATCACTGAGGAGATATTGACTTTCTTATTGTTAATCCATTTGCCAACAATTTTTCATAAAGAAATAAAACCACTAAAATTTAAAGTCTACACTATGAAATGTTTAGCAGGAAATTTCATTACCACATAATGTGCTCTGTAACTTCCCCAGGAAGATATTTTAGAGAATTTGAAGAGCATCATTTCTCTTGTGGCTGTTTCTAGATTAAGACTAATTCAAAAAAAATTGATTTCTTCTTCATAGGTATATGCAAAGATGATCTTGAACTTCTAATCATATTATTTGCATCTCTGAAGTGCTAGGATTACTGGTGTGTGCCACCTCACCCAGTGTGTGCTGATGGGGATTTGAGCCCGCAATGACAAACACTATACAAGCTGACACANTTTACCAGCCCCTAGATTCAGTTAAATATATAACTACTACTACTACTACTACTAATGATAATAATAAAACAAGACAATAGAATTTTTCTGATGATTTTCAAGACTGATAAAAATGAGTAGAATAATATTTAGGTTTTATTTATTTAAATCTTCTGATAGTCATCAGAAATGCCTATTTATATGGTTATTCTCATTTGAAAGCCCATTTAATAAAATTCTGAGACAATGGACTCCACAATCCATAAGGAGTAATCATCACTTTCTTTGGAAATTAATTATCCTGTTATTTGCCGTCATTGATGGAACTTTTAACTTCATTCTNTGTATGTTGTTTAAAAATTCTCCCTTCTCTCAAATATTCTTAATTGGTAAAGATAATGATTTTAATATCTCTGTCATTGTGTTGCAAGACTCACACTCCAAGGCATGCATATTTATTATTCTAGCTCTATGTGACATTTGATTTTGTTGACCTTGTTACTATTTGTATATATTTTTTGTGGGCCAGCTTGTTACTGTATGTGTGGTGCTGTGGACCAGACCACAGACCTGCTCACGCAAGGCAGCCACTGAGATATAGCTCTTTTTTATTTACCCATTCTACTTTATCTATCACCTTTTTGAAAAAAGGATGTTTGCCAAGAAAAAACCACATGTGAATACATCAGTAACATACCTAGTCTAACTCAGCTAGACTGTAATTCTAAATGATAGTAAATAATATGAAATGATTCTCGTTAGTTATAATTTTTAAATAAAAGTTTATATCTTGTAAATAAACAGAAGAGAAGAATATAGAGGAAGTAAAATTCATTTAAAAGTCCAAAGATATTGTTAAAGCTGAAATGCAATGGGAGAGAGAGAGAGAGAGAGAGAGAGACTCAGAAAACTATGTTAGTACAGAAGTTAGGCATTACCAAAGTACAAGTACAACTGAACTGTAAAAATTACTTTCATTGTAAGACAAGGCTCTAGCATGACAAGGAATTTGTTTTATGGGGAAGTAAGGACCAGAGTCTTTCCAAGGCTTGTGAGAATCTACCTGTCTAGAACAGAAGGCCCTGATAAGAGTGATCATTAATGAGGTAGAAGACATGTGAAGGACATGGTATTGAATTGCATTCGATGAGAACACAGAAGGAAATGAATTTGGCACCAAAGGCAAGAAAGAGACCAGATTCACCAGATGCCAAGGAAAGCAAACAATTATCTATAACACAATTTTTAATTGTAAACTCAGTCCAAATTGATAACAGAATCTGTCAAGAAAATTTAGAAATAAATTTGCTTTCTTTCAGAAAATATGAAGTACACTGCTTTGTAATTTCCCTCCCCAAATTAGGGAATTTAAAGCTCCTTTAACTAATTTCCTGACATTTACTTTGTATTTCTAAATTAGAGACAAATCTCCTAAATCTGAGAAAAAAGAGAAATTTGAGTTGTTAGAGCAGTGATAGGCAGAGGCAGAGATAAGTCATCATTTCAGAAAGTGATCTGTCTGATAAAAGATGTATTGATGTTCTCTCATGGTACAAGGAACAACTTGAAAAAGAGAGAAAGACATTAATTGGAGTGTACTTTAGCATTGAAAGACCATTGGAAGTATTTTGCATATACATGGAATCAAACAAAATATTTTCAAGAACAGGACCTAATGTTCTCCAAATTATTAAAAAGACAATTAAGTTTATCATTTAGTTTTTTCATTGGGAAATGAAATTTGCTAAATACATGTCTTAAATCTGTTGATTACTTATTGAACCTTTTTATACAGGCTTGCTCAAATGAAATATTTCTAAACCAATTATCATTGAGCTGAGAAAAAGAATCATCCTTGATGATTTAGCATACATTATCTACATTTTAAGGTGGAATTCTCCAGCAAAAAATGCATAGTGTGGGGGGGATGGGAGGAGAATAGGGAGGAGAAACTGAGGTCAGAATGCAAAATAAATGAATAAATTCAATGAATAAAAAATAGAGGAATCATTCACATTTTGAAAACAAAAGGTTTTTTGTTTGTTTGTTTGTTTTTTGTTTTTGTTTTTTTTTTGTCCGGTCAAATGGGAACATCAAAGTATCACATCAAAATTAGCAACAATGTATAATGAAGTGAAATTGTTGGTGCCCCTTTAAATTGTTCAGTGGGGTAACTGAATGCAGACTTGTCACTTGGTTTTTATCCTTAATCCACAGTTCCATGAACTACAATAAACCTTGTCCCTCAAGTGACCTTGAATATTTAACCACCTGCTCCATTTGATCAGGGAACACACAGGCTCCAAAAGGCTGCTGGCATAAGACCTGGCGAGGTTGTGCTCACATATGTAAAGTTTACAGCTCAGGCTCAGGGAATGAGGGAATTGCTCAGCTGCTTGCAAGGACACGGAGTCCTGAAAATTGGAAAATTCCAAATTAGCTGAAGGTTTTATGGCTTCTGCTTGGTTTTCTTCAGGTAGTACCATTTCAAAGTGAGATTTAGAATACAGTTCCATCATTGGAATTCTTTCTTTTAGGAAAATCGTGTAAGACTTTGAAAGAGAGAGTTTTGAACAGCCTGGAGATGACTGATTTCTTTGTGTTTGCTCCCCGCATTAATTATAAAGAAAGGATTTCCTGTTTGAGAAGGAAACACACACACATACACACACAAGCACAGGCACACACATGGGAACATGTACATATGTAAACATACATTAACATACAAACACAAAATTTGTTGTATGTGCAAACACAGATGGACAAAGATCATGAAACATATTAAAAGAGTCATTAGTATTATTGATTAGCCATAATTTGAAGTTGTCTTTGATTATTCCTTAGACACTTTTACATGTAAAGTATATGTAAGATTGTGATATTTTATACATTGACACAAATGTGCACATGATCCACATATTGGGTAGGGTTTAATGTTTAATAAAAGGTAAATTACTAGGAAACTGCAATTCACCTTATGAAGGTATCTTATTTTGTTATATCTAAAACATAAAGATGGAAAAATACAAGCTTTATAAAATAACACCAGAAAAAATACAGATTTATAAAACATAAGCATTTTACTTTCAAGTAAATTGTGAATCTGATCCAGTAGATCTTTTGCCAGCTAAAAACATAGGAATACAGCTGGTTATCCAAATTGATGAGTTAATATTGATCTTGTAGTAATGAACAGCCAATCAATCTCTAGCATGATGATCACATTGCAAAGTCATAGAAAAGTTGGTTTTATTTTCAAATTTAGGCTTTAGAAATGCTTTCATATCTTCCTATGTTTGATGGACCAGAGATGAGTAGGTTAGGTTAGTTTGGTTCTTGGTTGTTTAGACTGTAGAGTCCTTTTGGTTTCTCAAAATATAATTTACATATCACAGGAATGAAGATTAAATATCAAAGTTTGCTCCCATCATATCAAGAACAATACACTGATGTTCCTAATTTTATGTTTTAGAAGGAAAGTCAATTTCTCAGATGACTGAATGATATCTCTACTCTCCATTCGCTTCTAATTTAAGATTCATTCTGAGTATGTACAGCATACATGTGGTTTGAGTTATAAATGAACTGGAATTTTCCTTTCTCAAGTAGTCAGAAACAATGATATGCTGCAGTTTATAGAATCATGTTAAGCTCTATAGAGATTTAAATTCAATGCTAGAAAATCCTTAAGTAGAAGTTTCTCAAGCCAGTCTAAAATGAATTAGTTTACTTGTATCCATGCCAGAATTTCATTTATCTCTATATGCTGTGTACATATTTGCCTGATTTTCAAAAGACTAAGAAATAATCTGTTCTTTGGGCCTTTCTAATAAAATGGTGCAATGCATTCATCATTGTTTCTGTATAATAGTGAGGGGTTATTTTCCTTGCTTAGGACTTAGAATTGAAGTGAACAAGAACCCCCATTGAGGAAAATGGAAAAGCTTAACCTTCCCTTAGGGAAACCGAAGTCAGTGGCATTAGGAACTGATAAGAACACAGTAGCATCCCATTGTATTAGAACAGTTCACGAAAGAATTACAGTTACAACCCCCAAATTGCAGTGAAGGCCATCTCATGAAAAGTGCAATTGGTGCTCTGATTCTCTGTTTCTTCCATCTCTGTGTTTTACCTTTCCAATACTCTACTTTCCTTCTTTATTCACATGGAAACACACTTGACTTAAGAGATTCAGGGATTTGTGCTCTGTTTGATTTTCCAGTGCAATGAGTTCCCTAAGGTTTTCTCAGGTTAAGGTTTTGTTTTTCTGCCTGTGTTTTCAATGAGATATTTTTTATTATAAGGACGTTATTAAGGGCTTCTTGTCAGTTTCATCTTAGACCTTCCNGTCCTAAGTGCCACTCATTTCTCCTTGGTTATATAGTATTGCTACAAAAATTGATTCCTCACTCAATAGTAAACGCATATTCATTAGATATCTCATTTTGTCTTCCGTTCCACTCAACAGTTTTAAGTCCCTATTTCCAAAATCAATATACTAGAATTTCTTGAATGATTAGATAATTATTTGCTCTTCTGTTAAAAGGAAATTTTGAGCATTTGATTTACAGTACAAATACAAATATTATCTGTTTAAAAACAAAGTGAGAATATTCATCTTTTAATTTTAAGCAAATGGATTACTGGTATTGAGGTCTACACACACACACACACACACACACACACACACACACATATATACACACACATACATATACACACTAATATATATCCAAGTATCTTTTTGATAACTAAATTTTAAGCATGGATATTATCCTTTAAATATCAACAAAATTTTGAGGGAAAATTATGAATCAATAATTTTTAAAAGACTACTAGAGTTTGGTATGATGACATTTATGCATATAAATTTTATATTCAACCACATAAACCAAGGAAAATGATTTTTTCTTTAGGAGGGATGACAGAATGAGATATAGAATTATGTGACAATGTCTACATCAGAGTATATTGTGAGAATGACTAACTTGTGAAATTTTAGAAAGTTCATAGTCATCATTCAAAATATTATATCTTGAGCCAAAAGTATCTCTCCCATAGGCAAGGATAAATATATTAATACATTTTTGTATATATATGAGTGTTCTAAATAAATAAGGCACTGTGTAAGAAATACCTAACAGACAAAGGGAAAGAATTCTTTTACAAAATTCAGAAAGTTTTATAATGAATTTGGATACAATTTTTGGCCATACATAAATTTTGCAAAGTATTTTCTTTGAAAAACACATTTTCCCTCATATCAATTTTCCTTTCTTCAACATGAGTTCTTTGACTAATATGTTCAACCCTGCTCTGGATACAGGGAATACTAGAAAATTCGGTATTCAAGAGTGTTGATGAGAAAACAATAAAGGGGAGATCTAGGGTTGTAATGCCATGTAGAGTGAAGTTTAGGAGTACCCCAGTTGATTCGGAGAATAGAATATTTTGTCATATAACAAGATATAATACAATAAGTAAGATTTATACTGTTCATAAGAAAGTACAAATGGCTAAGTACTTGAAGAAAAGAGGACAAGAGAGAAGGATGCTAGTGATTGTAGATAAATAATGCTTAAGTTTTGTTGTTTTATATGACCTATGTATTACTGGCATTATTGTTATGAGTGCTGACAACTCTTGAATAGGCATTTAAGTCTTTCTTTCTTTCTTTCTTTCTTTCTTTCTTTCTTTCTTTCTTTCTTTCTTTCTTTCTTTCTTTCTTTTTTCATGTACCCAAGCTGTATTCCTTTCTAAATTTTTTAACAATTGCTGACACAGATACCATTTTCTCTGATATTTCAATAACAGCATAAGAATAGTTTTTTGTCTCACTCCAGTGAATCTCTTCATAGCACCAACATGTATAATTTGTGGACTTTGGTTTATTTTTGTTTTGAATTTTTGCAGTCAAAGTTGTTAATTTTATTTTTTTTAGTTGAAAAAAAGAGTCTTCGCTCATACAATACATTCTGACCACAATTTCTCCTCCCTCTACTTCTCCCTCCTTTTCCCCAAAACCACTCTCTCTCCTTTTCCCTTTCAAAAAGAGCAGGCCTCCCAAAGACAACACTAAAATACAACAAAACAAGGTACAATGAGACAAGGCAAAAACCTTTATACTGAGGCTGAACAAGGCGACCCAATAGGAGGAAGAGTCCCAAGAACAGGCAAAAAAATTAGGGATACACCTGCTCTCTCTGTTAGGAATCCCACAAACATACCAACTAACAGATGTAACATGTACAGAAAGGACCTGGTGCAGACCCATGCAGGCTCTCTGCTTATGGCTTCTGTCTCTTTGAGCCCATGTGAGCTCCGCTTAGTTGATTCAGTGGGCCAGGTTCTCCTGGTGATCTCCACCAGCTCTGACTCCTACAATCATTCCTTCTCCTCTTCTGCAGGTTTCCTGGATCTCCTAGAGGAGGAATATAATGGAGACCTCCAATTTAGACTATCTCAGTATAAGGTCTGGTGTAGGTCTCTGTACCCTCTCCCATTTGCTGCTAGGGAAATTCTGTCAGAAGACAAGGCACTGATGTATGAGTATAGCAGAATACTGTTAGGAATCATTTCATTGATTTCTTTTTTTNGGGGGGGAGGGGCAGTTGTGTTTGGTTCTTCCCTAGATCTCTGGACTCTCCAATCTTCAGTTCCGGGCCATCCAGAGAGTATCAGGCATGAGTTTCCTCTTGTGTTGTGGGTCTCAAGTTATACCAAACATTGTTTGGCCACCTCCCACAAGTTCTGCACCACCATTGCCCCACTTGCAGGCCAGAAAGATTGAAGGCTGAGGATTTTGTGGCTGGGCTGGTATAAAAGTTTCTCTTTCCATAGCCTACAGAGATTAGAAAATCGGGGTGAAGGCTCCATTCAGGTACCAGCTTGACCTCTGTACATTAATGAGCTGTGTGGATATTGTCTTCAGCGATGGGGCCCCATTAAGCAGTTATTTCAATTGTCACTCATTTCACTCAATAGTGCAGAAGCATTTTTATGTTATAGATAACATATTTCAGTTATAATTTCAATAGATACTATGCCTACCCTAAACATTTTCATTTCTNGTAGATGTAGAAGATTTAGGCACTGATGCTTTAACGAGATGACCCCTCAACGAAGGTACAGACAAGATAAGAGGATTCTGGGAACACAATGTTTGAGGGGATGTTTCCAAATGTTTAGCTGGACTATATTACCAAATTTGAGAACTGGCACAGAACACCAAGAAAAAATAGTAAAGAATTTCAGAGTAGGAAGAGATGTGATAGAATGCAATGTGTGAACTGATGTGTGAACCCACAAAGGTCTATTTAATAATGTATTAAGGGATGCAATGGAATACAGACTCACTAACACAGAACAAGGAAGACAACCACTGCTGATCTTGCTGATCTGGCTGCGACTATCCTGTCATTCTGCTTGGGGGCAGTGGGAACCAACCACAAGGCTTGCTTCTCCCCCGACCAACCGAGACAGCTCTAGACTCCTATTCCTTTCCTCTTAAGCTGTCACCTATGTAGGCAAGACCAGGTCCTAGGGCTTCTACCTCAAAGCCATTGGCTGAACGAAATGAATTCCCACAACAAATAGCTCCTATTAGCTAAGAAAATCAGAGTAGCAATAGCCCAGGGATCCAAGGAGAGCAATGCAGGTCAGAGCACTGTTCTAGAACCAAGGTGTTCAGATCCCAAAGTACGACAAAGACACCAGGAAGTCAATGAAAGATTATAAGCACCTCTGATGAAAGGTGAATTTTAATAGGTTTATATGATAAATTCTTGACTCTCATTGGTGTATAAGACACAAGAAATAAAATAATCTGTACAATCTTTTATAAGGATTTAATAAATCCCCCTGGCCTAGTAAAGACATAGTATAGTTACGAATGTTCAAATGTAGTACTTGTAATATTCTAGTAACTTTACATTTGTGTTTGGTTTCATTTATAACTGATATTCAGCTTGGTTTTTTATGAGGACCTCAAAAGCATACATTTCTCAGAAATTAATTGTATTGTTTGTAAATACAAAATTAAACTATAGTAGAAATAGATTTCAATGATGGTTCCTAAGCAAAACTCTGAAAAGATCATCTAAAGATAATTTAAAACGTATTTGAGACATTATTAATTTTAACTACCAAAATAGAAAATTGAATTGAGTTGATGCAAGTTGTTCTAAGAGAAAAANTGATTAGAATTTTTTTTNAAAAGATAGTTTTACTATATAGCACTGACTGGCTTAGAACTCCCNGTGTAGACCAAGCTGTCCTGGAACTCACAATCTGCCTGCTTCTGGTAGGGTTAAAGGCATGCACCACCCCACAGCATATCATTCATTTGGTGATTTCATCAAGATCATTACAAATTTTGTTAGTCTACTTTTTAGAATAAATATTTTTGAACAATTGTTTGGAGGGTCAATCAGGGAAACAAAACTACTCCTATACACTTGAAAATAAAAGGCTTTGACCAAGGACTCAGGTTGAGGAACATATTCANGGAGCAGTGAAGGAAGAATGAGACTCCTGCCTAACCAACAAGATCAGTTGATCAACCCTGGGGACCTAGGTGGTGTCTTAACTAGATAACCCTCACATTTTACATTAATTATATAGAAATTTCATGATATGTGGAAAAACCTAAAATTAAGAAGAATAGAAGAATACAACCTCCACTCTCTTTATTTGAAAATGTATTGTCAATGCTGTCTATCAGTCTTGGAAACAAATTATAGAAATAGGTACCAAAGGAAAATTATATTTGAGCTGCTGGAATACTTGAAATAAACTCTCTGGGCAATATTAGTACATATATATATCTATATGAAGCATCTTGGAATATATATTAATAAAATGTGACTTTCAAAATTATTTCTATCTTTCTACCTAATGTTTTCTAAATTCTTCTTATTGGAATCTTTTTCTCCCACTCAATCATTTCTTAAAGATGACCTAGTTCGCATATTTTATAAGACATATATCATAAACTAGTACTATAAATTGAAGCATATTTTATTTATTATATTCATCTGATTAAAGAATAGTCAGTTTCTACATCTTACAGTGAAACATTCCAGTATTGATTACACACCTGATATTTGCCAAACATGGCTCTTTATTCATGTTCATCTTCTGATTTATTTGCATTATAGTTTCTTACCATTAACCCCATTAAAGTATATTCAAATATCTGAACCCGGAAATAGGGCAGTGGAGGAATTGCCCTGTCTTTTTTTCCTGAGAGAAACTATGTAANTTATCAGGAAAAACAGAGTGTAGCTTGCATTATTTAAAGCTGTTTACTACAGAGAAGTTCATGGGTGGTTCTAAAGGAATGGGTCACATCAGANAGATAGTAATTATATAGAGGCAATCCAGATAGGAGCTTCAATCTGTAGAAACAAACAAACCTAAGAACATGGGATTGTGACAGACAGTGGACTCAGACTTCTCGGGCTTCACAAAAGATTCTATGGTCAGGTTATATGTTTTTCAAATTAACCTCTATAAGACACAATATACCAAGTTATTTCAATTTTTACATAAATGATATTTTGACAGAATCATTCTTTGTCATGGTCTCCTATTCATTAGACAACATAGAAAATTCTAGCACTTAACCCACTAGACAACAACATAAANTCATCCAAACATAGTGAGAATCAAAAATATTTGTATATATGACAAATACAATGAAGACCATTGCTGTACACTAATCTAAAAGTGTTTTCTTCAAGTTCAGTTCTAAGAAATTCTTGGTCAAACTAAGCTGGAATTTACTACAGTAGGCTGCTAGATAAATCATTCCAAAATAGCTAATATAACTCAGAACTATGGAGATAGGTTTTATAAGTAGTTTGTGAATTCAGAGTTTAGTGAATTGAAGAACAGCAAACAAGATAGATTGTCTAGGAGTGCCATCAGTAGGTGTGAGTGGGGTCAATTAAAAGTCTGTGAGCTGAATATGCATTTTATTTTGCCTACTGATTTCTGAAAATCATTTGCTATGATGCATTAGACTAGCCAATTTAAAGAGTGATTGACCAAGGGAAATAAATTGCATAGCCAATAAAAATTGATAACAAATTTGGGAGATATAGAGAACCAATCTNTGACAAGCTGTTTATGTGTAGCATCTGCAAGAAATATTCATTATGATGACATATTCATTGAACACCATTAAGTTAGTTTTAAATTAACAATATAATATTCATGTGGTCCAGAAACAAATAATAACACTAAGGCTTTTTTATTGCCTGGTTAACCAAACATTGATTTCACTGAAAACCACTGGAGCTTTAAATAAGAAAGAAGCTTGTGTGCATTATTCTATACTTAATATAAAATTGTGCAAAATCAACAACTTGGTAGCAATTGGTCTTTTCTGAACTGCTTTATAATGTGACAGTAGTTTTGTGTAAACTCAAACAAATATAAATTGTCTTCTCATGAATCCTGAGGGACTTGGCACAGTCTTCTCACCAGGACATCTTTCACAGCCTCATTACACTTGCCAGTGATTCATGGGTGTTAGGCTTGACTGAGAAGGGTAGAAGGGGCAGAGAACTCAGTATGCTATACTTCAACCATGCAAATGAGCATATTTCCCTGGGACAAGAAGGCAGCCTTTCTAAAAGAAATTGATTAATCTCTGTCTATTCTTATTATCCTTCGGTTGAGCATTTCAAAGTAATTTGAGCCCACTGGAAAGCTTCTCAGGAAAGCATTACAATGCACCTTTAAAGACGGAAAGAACAATTTTAAAGACTATAAACATAGACTCAGATATGGGGGACAATGGGGACAAAAGAGGAAGGGACCCTGTCCATGGACCATTATACTAATAAAATACTCAATTTCTTGGATATCAAAACTATGCCCAGACGTGTTTAAAGCACAATCTTTGAACAAGTTATGAATCAGTGAGAAGGTTTTTTTTTTTTTTTTTTTTTTTTAAAGTTGGGACAGAACAAGACTTAAGACACAAAGTCCAGAATTGCTTAAATGTATTTTCTTAAAAAGCTTAGGAAACACACTGGCTTAGTCAGGGTTACTATTGCTTTATGAAATATCATAACCAAAGCAACTTGGAGGGGAAAAGGTTTATTTGGCTTAAGATTCCACATCACAGTTCATCGACAAAGGAAGTCAAGACAGGAACTCAAGCAAGGCAGGAATCTGGAGGCAGAAGCTGATGCAGAGGATATGGAGGAGTGCTGCTTACTGTCTTGTTCTCTCTTTGGCTTGCTCAGCCTGCTTTCTTATAGAACCTAGGACCACCACCCTAGGTATGGCATCACCCACAATTGACTGGGACATCCCCCATCAATCACTTAAGAAAATGCCTTATAGGCTTGCCTATAGCCCGATCTTTTGGAAGCATTTTCTCAGTTGAGGTTCCCTCCTCTCTGACAACTATTGCTTGTGTTAAGTGGAATTAAAGCTACCCAGTACACACAAAATAACTTGTACTGTTGTTAGCTAATTAAACATGAAATGTAAAATAATATTAACTCTCCAAAGCTTATCTTAGAGTAGTGGTTTGATCATATAAAACAGCTACAAAATATAGTTCTAAATT
>LZPO01028203.1:10789-21110 GCA_001675575.1 Neotoma lepida | reverse complement strand
GATAGTGTTGCAGGATCCAACAGATACCACTGCCCCCTAAACAGCAGGAAGCAATTCTGAGAAAATGACTCCCTTCTCCCAAAGTTTTCATTTTGCCCAGGGTTATGGATGGATGGTTATAGGGTTGGAGGTGGAACAATAAAATTTAGACTCAGTATTCTTTTTTAGAAAATAAAAAAGGAGAATGGATAGGTAGTATATTAAGGTAGATTATTGTATCTACTAGTAAACTGATTTAGCAAACTATCAACCTTGGATAATTTGTACTGATATGGATTCTTGTATATTTGATACAAATGTAAACTATTCTTATATTCCTATTTAAGATAATTTGTATATTGATATAAATACAAAACTCTATTTGTTGTATTGTACATAAATTTCTACTCCTGTTTGAAATATTTTGTATATTGATAGAAATATAAAATTATATTTGTCATACGATATGTATGTTCTACCTCTGTTTAGAATATTTTATGCATCAATATATATTAAGGATATTGTCACATTGCATATTACACTATACATTTCTACCTCTGTTTAAGATATTTTATGTATTGTCACAATTTTGAGGTCAGACTGTTTACCTTGTTAATGTGTAGCCTTAGTCCTTANGTTATTTAGGTAGATAATGACAGTCACCCTTGCTTGTCCTTTCCATAGTTATGTTAGTTAGGTTCCCCAGATTTACAGAAGCATATGTCAGATAGGTAATCTTCAAACACTTCATAGACCTAGAGAATATGGCATTTAAATGTTTTGATAACTTAGAATTCTGTTGACAATCCAGAGAGAATGTTGGGCTTCTAAGACAGTTCCATTTGGAAGTTTGTCTTCCTCTTGGCACAAAATGGTCTGCTGGGCAAAGAATTGCCCTTGCCTCGACGGCTGACAGTATGAACACTGTCCTTTATGGAAGAGCAGGACACAAGGAAAAATGACTACTGAACCTTGCCAAGACAGGGTAAGATGGTCTTTCAAAATTCCTGCTTCTGGAAAGGGTCTGTCAGATATTCTAGGTCTGTAGCCAAATTGGATACCCCAATGATGCTGAGAAACTTTAGGTGACTGTACAGGCTGCCAGCTGTCTCTGTCTATTCTCGCAAGAATTTTGGAAATTGCTTGCTTGCATTTTCCGTTTTCTCAGGTGTTGTTTTCCTTCTCAGGTCTTTGACGGAGATGAAGACTAGACAGTTACAGNTACAATCTTTTCATATCTTAGCTGGAACATATCAAGTACTAGAGTTAGAATCTTCAGGATAGGACAGCTATTGGAGTAACCTTGGCAAATTGCCATTTACCTATGATCTAGACATTTCTGGACATTTAGCATATCTTTCTTGTTTAATATTTTNGTTGGTTGTAGTTCCATTTNNGTTATTNNCCTTCGTTTTTCCTGGACAATACTTGATAAATTATTCTTATAGTTTGCATTAAGTTTAGAACCTTTTTAGACAAAAAGGGAAAATGTAGTAGTATTTGCTCTGCCCATGACCTTGGGCTATAGGGCCAGAAGGAGGCAGTGCTTCTTGTCGTTGTACGGGACCTCTTAAAATGTAAGGGAGAAGGGTCACGAGCCCCTTCTGAGACCCTTCTCCCTGTTGCCTACATCCTGGTGTGATCAAACTGCCAGATGGATACATTCCTGGTCAGATCAGAGGATTTACTCTAATAAATTTTCCTAATACTCCTTAAGCAGACTCCTGTAGATTTATCGCATTAATGAGACAAAGAGAAAATTATAACATTGTAGATTTACATTACATATATCAACAATTATATTAAGAGCAAATGGATAAAACACCCCATAGAGATTTGAAAAGACATAAAGACATATAAGAAATCTTCTTCATTAAGGCAGAGAGACAGATAAACAAGTGCTGGAAAATATATATATATTACATCACAGCAAAAAAATTGCCGGATAGCCTACATTAACAGAAAACAGCTCACTTCTGTACAGATGATTACTAGGGACTAAAAAAGCCCATTCCATAGTGATAAAGAGATTAACTCATCAAGATGCCACAACAATCTTATATGTTTTGGGGCTTAAAAAAAACACATGAATTAAAAATCACCAGAATTGAAAGGAGAAATAGACAAATTGACAAGGCTAGTCAGAGGCTTGAACATTTCTCTCAATGTTACTTGATAAAGTGGATAAAAATCACTCAGGATATGAAGACAACACTATTATGATCTTTGCTGTGGAGGTTTCAAGCATGACTGTAAACATATATGCCATATAGTTACATATACTATTTATTTTAAATAGTATATGTAACTTTATGAGTATACTGATATCTCAGTAAAGCTGTTGAAAAATTATGTATGAACTAAAGATCTTTTGGAGCATTTATGATGACCTAAAATCTTAAGTCAAAAACAGAATGAAAAAAATGAAAAATTTCGTACCTTGTAAACACTGGAAGTTGGGACTGAATAACCTGGACTCTAATCACGACAAGTAATAATGTACTGAACATCAAGACAATGAGTTTTATTAGTGTCTGCAGCATAGAAAAGGGAATACTACCCTTTCCACGGAGAAACTGTCCAGCAACGGTACATAACAACGGCAAAGTATACTGNAAAGAAAAAAACAGTTTCAGTAACAAATACCAATCACGCTTTCAATAAGGCAGTATTTCTAAATGTATATAATTAGAACCAAAGTGATTCTAAATGTATATAATTAGAACCAAAGTGAGAATAATTGTAAAATAATNTAGTACAATTTGGGAACTGATAAGGAGTGAAACCAGTCTTGGCAACCTCTGCAAACACTGAGCTGGACTGTNGCAGTATCACTGGAACTTCCACACATTGTCTAAAGATTCTAGTCCTTAAAACATGAAGGGGTCATAACATTTTANTAAGTTTTTGGTCGGTAAGAGGGCAAAATACACTTGTTTCTTATAAATGTTGCTATTATTATAGGAACCAGAATGTTTTATATGTAGTGATAAACATAAAGAATAAGGTTATTAAAATCTGATTTAGCTAGCACAAAAAAGAAAATAAAAATTACATTTTTCCTTACCCCTTGGGCAACAAATACTTCATATACACAACAAATTCCGACAACTGTTATTCCTTGTTCTTTACACAATGTTGCAACAGCCACTAAAAGCACTGTCAATGCAATCGGGGTCCACACTACAATTAAAGAGTAGAAAAAATAAATCTACACAAAAGTTTTATAATGTTACAAAAGTATATTTTAAATTATTCTTGAAACTTCCTATCAGCATTTTTTTATTTCTTGTTGACCATTACCTTGTATTTTATGATACATTTAAACTGTGCACCTTTTACACTATATCGCCAAAGCAAAATATCAAGATGCATAATTTAACCTAAAGAGTTTTGTGGAGATGAAAACTATCTAGGCTAATACTAACTTTTAAAATAAAGGTAAATTTGGATAAATTAAGAGGGCTGAACCTGGTAATTAGTGAACAATCAACCAGACATGAAGACAAATTATACAGNTTCTAGCAAAGATACGGAGGAAATGGAANATTCTCATGTTGGTGGTAGGAATGTAAAGATTCCTTAAAAACTAGTAACAGGGCGACCTGCTCCAGGCAGTGAGGAGGAAGCACGACCCTGCCCGGTGCCATTATGACTCTTCCACTCTTAAGACCTAGGGACCAGCTCTCCCAGGTAGCGAGGGGGGGCATCTTTCCCTCATCCACGCCACCACATGGCAGATGAGGGGGGCTAGACCAGCTCTCCCATCCTCATGTGCTCAGGGCCATCCTGCTCAGCTCTACTGAGCTGCCAGGCAAGGTGTAGGGCCGTCTTTCTCGAGTGCTGCACCTGGTAAGGGGCAGGGCCAGCTCTCCCTAGTATTGCAGNCAGTGAGGAGCCAGGCCAACTCTGTGCAGCCCTATCCTCTCAGTCTTTGGTGGTAACAGGAGCCACAGACATCAACACNGGGCCACAGTCCTAAACAGGAGCCTGGGCGGTACCACAAGCTTTGGCAGGCCTAAACAACACCATGGCCCTGGGTGGCAAGCAAGCCACCCACGTCAGCCTGCTCCTCATCACCTTAACCTCTTCAGATGTGCCTCTCTCTANAGAACATAAACCACCCTCTCTCTCTCTCACTCTCTCTCTTCCACACCCCACCATATATTTATTTGTTCACCATAACTGCCTTGTAACTCTGGGCTGAGGTAGGTAGCTACCAGGGCAGTGCTGGAGAGCTCACCATGGTAGTNAAGATCAGGACCAGCTGTAGGCTGACCAACCCTGCAACCACCCAGACCCAGAACCAGGGCTATGAGGTGGCCCACCCTAACATCCACTCCACCTATGATCTGCAGGAGCACACGAAGGGGCCGGTCCTGCAGACCCAAAGCTGCAGATCTCCACGACACAGGGCAACAACAGGATATCCAAGTCCTAGTGAGAGCCCAGTATTGATAGTGTAGCAGAAATCAGGGGCCTTGAACCAGACCAATGATTCTTTGCAATGAACACTTGCCCATAAAGATGTATGAACTAAGGGGTATATCATGTGGCTCACTGTGTCACACTACAGCTTCCACAATGAGACTTTTCTTTTCTCTTAAATTTTATTTTATATTTATTTTGGATGGAAGGTTGAGAGGGCAGAGGGCAGATATGAAGGGATGGGGAGATGAATGGGATCAAGATGCATAAAGGGTAAGGCACAAAGAATAAATAAAAATTTAAAAAAATTAGTAACAGGATTACCATTTTAACACAGCAATTGTACTCCTGACTAACAGGAAATGGAAATCAGTATGTCCAAGAGATAAGTGCACTCTCCTGTTTGCTGTATTACGCCTCACAACAGTGAGGGAACTGCACCAATGTTGTGTTATCTGATGAGGGTATCAGGAAATGGAAATCAGTATGTCCAAGAGATAAGTGCACTCTCCTGTTTGCTGTATTACGCCTCACAACAGTGAGGGAACTGCACCAATGTTGTGTTATCTGATGAGGGTATCAGGAAATGTTTACATATACAATCAAACACTATTTAGATTACCCAAATTAAACTTTACAATTTCAAGAACACAGATGAAATTGGAAATCACTATGTAGGCAAGTATTATATCTTCATATAAGGAATCTAAAAAAGTTGATTTGTAGATTTTTCTGAAGATAGTAGTGGTTAGGGAGTCTGGGAATGACAGAGAAAGAAGAGAAGGATGGAGAATAGTTGATCAATTAAGTACTAAGTTAAAGCTAGTTAATAGCAGTTCTGATGTGATATTGTTTAGTAGGGTGATATTAATAACAATTGTGTACTATGTCCCAAAAAACTCTAAGAGGTTCACCATATCCTGCTCCATACCTCTGGCGGAAGCCTCCTACCCCACTAGAGGCCAGGCCAGAGGCCTGANCGGCAGGTAAGACTGCCCTGCCCCGTGCCCACACTTGCCCAGCATACCTCCAACTGTCCCCCCACTCATTACCATATCTTGCCCCATACCTCTGGCAGAAGCCCTCTACTCCACCAGAAGCCAGGCCAGCATTCTGAACCCTAGAGGACCCTAGCCAGATCAGAGGCCACACACACAGCCAGAACTCCAGCCCCCAAATAGGATAGCAATCCCCTGCTGGATCAGAGGCCATCCAGGTCATCAGAAGTCCAGTTCCCAACTCAGGCAGAGACCTCTACTCAACCACAGGCCGCTCCAGCCAGAAGACCAGAAAAGAATCAGAAACGAAGAAGAAAATACCCATCCAACAAAGACAAACCCAGAAATATGCACCTAGACCTATGATCACTCCACATCTAGATGCCCAAATGCCAGTGTAAGAACACAATCAATAACATCCAGGGCAATATGTTACCACCAGAGCCCAGCCATCCCACTACAGCAAGCTATGACTATTCTAACACAGCAGAAGCCCAAGAAAATGACCTTAAAACCAACTTTATGAAGATGACAGAGGTTCTTAAAGAGGAAATGAATAAATTCCTTAAAGAAATTGAGGACAAGACAATAAAAAATTGGGGGAAATTAATAAATCCCTTAAAGAATGTCAAGAAAGCCAAGAAAAAAACCAACAGTTNACAGATGAAAGAAATGAATTAAAACTGTTCAAGACCTGAGAATGGAAATAAAAGTAAGTAATAAATAAATAAAAAGAAGTAATAAAGAAAACACAAACTGAGGGAATTCTGGAAATGGAAAATCTAGGTAAGTGAACAGGAACTACAGATACAAGCATCACCAACAGAATACAGGGGATGGAAAAGAGAATCTCAGGTGTTGAGGATAATGATAGAAAAAAATAGATACAATGGTTAAAAAAAAATGTTAAATCTAAAATATTCCCAACATAAAACATCCAGGAAATCTGGGACACTATGAAAAGAACTAACCTAAGAATAACAGGACTAGAAGGAAGAAGAAGATTCCCAGCTCAAAGGCCCAGAAAATACTTTTAACAAAATCATAGAAGACGTTTTTCTTAACCTAAAGAAGGACATGCCTATAAAGGTAAAAGAAGCTTACAGAACNTCAAATAGATTGGACCAGAAAAGAAAGTTCCTTCACTACATAATANTCAAAACAATAAACACAAAGAACAAAGAAAGAATATTAGAAGCTGCAAGAGAAAAAGGCCATGTAACATATAAAGGCAGATCTGTTAGAATTATACNTGACTTCTCAATGGAGACTCTAAAAGCCAGAAGGGTCTGGACAGATGTGCTGCAGACTCTAAGAGACCACAGATGTCAGCCCAGACTACTATACCCAGCAAAANTNTCAATCACTACAGATGGAGAAAACAAGATATTCCATGATAAAGTCAAATNCAAACAANATCTATCCATAAATCTAGCCNTATAGAAGGTGCTAGAAGGAAAACTGCAACCCAAGGACGTTAACTACACCCATGGAAACAACGGCAATAAATAATCTCACACCAGCATGACCCAAAGGAAAACACACACTCTCTCTCTCACACACACACACACACACAAAACTATCAACTACAAAAAAAAATAACAGAAATAAACTATCATTGGTCATTGATATCTTTCAATATCAATGGATTCAATTCCTCAACAGTATCATGGGCCATTAGCTACTNTTTATCAACTCACTGAAGGGTTGGGGCAATGGCTGAGAGGGCAATGCACTTGCTGTGCAAGCAAGAGGACCACAGTTCANATCCTTGGAACCCATGGAAAGCCAGGTACAGCTGCATGCATGTGATCCCTTTGCTACTACAGCAAAATGGAGACAAGAAAATTCCCAGAAGCTTGGGAACAAGTCTCAAGGTGGAAACTGAGGAACAATACCAGTGGTTCTCTTCTGATAGTCACAAGTGTGTGCCTGTATTTCAACACACGTACACATACACACGTGTGCACACACACACACACACACACACACACACACACACACACACCCCTGAAGAATTGGTACTTGCATATTTTATAGGGAAAAAACAGATGAAATTCAGGCTGACTCTGAAACTGACATTTTCGGGCTATTTGATCATAGAGCAGAATCTGCTGCGTAATGACAACATATAAATTACATATAATTTTTAATATTGACAATGTTATATGCTTTATAATTTTTACACATGCTAAAGCAGAATAAGGGCAAATCCCAAATGTTATCTTAATTATGAAGCACTTGTAATGAATAAATAAATTTATTTGATTAAGTTTCATAACTACAATAGAAAAGGTAGGTAGATACTTACCTATGGAATTATCTGGTCCTTTTGATTTCGTATATGACAAAAATGCAGCTAGAAAAAAGACAGATGACAAAAGCTCAGCTCTTCCTACAACCCCTGTTACCTAGAAAAAAAGACAGGGCATTCACATTAATGCAGTGCTCTGGAAATTTATTATGTATAGTAACAGCTTAAAATCTAAAACCTCAATTTTTTAAGGGCAGTTTTTTTTAAAACATGTGAGCGCCCTCATGTGGTAAATTTAGGTATCATTCATGAATGAAAACCCATCAGATTCTTGTAAACAGGTCATAATATTTTAACTTGGCAAAAATATTAGTTTTTGTGCATTCTTTACCACCTTTCATATAATTATAACATCTTATGCAATTACAATACAATAGATAGATGTGTTCTTTAAAAATCTGTCTTCCTGCATTATTTTCTCAACATGAGTGCTTTTTTAAATATGAAGCTATAAATTTGCTAGTCTGAAAACTAAAGAAATTTCAAAAGCTCTTTTAACTAAAAAAACCCACAAAATTCCCAAATTTTGCCTTTTAAAGCAATGAAATCCAATGTACAACTTAAAGCAATTTATCTCTTTTGTATATGAATGGAAAAACTCAGCTGGATACCACATGGTTCCAGAATAGTGAGAGAGAGAGAGAGAGAGAGAGAGAGAGACAGACACACAGAGAGAGAGAGAGACAGAGAGAGAGAGTAGAGAGAGAGAGTAGAGAGAAAAAACCATTCTGCAAAATCAAACTAAACCAAAACCAAAAAACCAAAAACATTTTTACTTGGGAAAAAAAGCTTAAAGAAAAGCAACTAAATAGAGTATTCTTAGTTCTTCCCTGGAAGGCATTTTTAGAGTATCAGTGTAGCCAAGACAAATTATTTTGGATATCATATTAAGAAGTATGTCCATTTATATTTTTCAGTAATAACATTGAGATTCTATATATATATATAAAATATACAATAATACATAATCTGTTGATATATATTAAAATATACATAACATATATTATAAATGTTTGGTGTCTTCTTCCATTGCTCTCTAGTTTTATTTCTTTTTCAAAGATTTATTTTCTTATATGTACAAGTGTTCACATGTTAAGTGCATGGTGCATGCCTAATGCTTGAAGAGGCCAGAGGAGGGCGCTAATCTTCTGGACCTGGAATTAATGAGGTTTACGCTGCCATGTGGCTGCTAAGAGTGAAACCTGGTTCTTCTGCAAAAGCAGCAAGGGCTCTTAAACAATGAACCATCTTTCTAGGCCCTCTACGTTGTCTGGAGAAAGGTTCTCACCTCAGTAAGTCCAAAATTCAGGAATCAGCTAGCTCAAACCCCAGGGATCCTCCTGACTCTGCCTCCACACTGTGGGGTTACACATATCTGCTACCACACTTGGCTTTTCACATGGGTGTTGATGATACAAACTCAAGTACGCGTGCTTGTGATGTGATTACTTTACCTATACATACATTCTGGAATGAACACTGTTTTCAAAACTATTTTAAATTTAAAAATTTTATATAATTGGTAAGATGGACTTTATGTATGGGAAAAGAGTAAGACTGTACTAAATTAGGAATATTTAAGTGCTTGAGACTTAAAAATCACTTTACAGTTTTACTTACTGCTTCTGTATGGATTGGGTGCACTGCGAAGAGCAGAGCAGCAATCACACTGCTCCTCTTGTCCAGAAAAAGTTTGCAGACCTTAAGAAATACCACACTAACAACAGCATGGAAAANCGTGTTTAGGAGATGGTAAGACATTGGTTTTAGTTCGCTAAGGAGATAATTCAAGCGAAATGTCAGCACTGTTAAGGGCCTGTAGGACTTGTGGCTTCTCTCCTAAAAGNAAAAACAACCACTGATTATTAAAATACTCAGAACTTCAGGCTACAAACAGCAGTCATTGCTTTGATTATTAAGGTAATGATCAAAGAGTTACACAAACAAAAATTATGCTTATCACTAGATGGATCGAAGCATGAACAGGTTCTTGATTGGGGGAATGGGTACGTGTCATAAATGGTGACTGGGAGATAGACTGTGGGGAATATTACATATTAAGTTTCAAAACAGTTTACTCAAAAGTGACTTGACAGGCACTGTAAATAAATGCGTTCATTTATTTATCCTTACGGTAGCATTTGTTTTTATAGACCAGGGAAATGTTTTACCATCTAAAAGCTGTAGTTTATTTCACAAAGCTAATGAATAATAGATCTAAAATCAGAATCCAGTCTATACAATCCAAAGATAAAAAAGGTTTAATCCTAAATAAGTTAACACTGATTTTCAAAATGATTTTAAATAAACTTTTTTCTTACTGCAAAGAAATAGGCAATATGCACTTATCTTTATAATCTAATATATTTATATTGAATTTACCATGTTTTAATGGTTAAATCTGTCAGTCACTTCTACTGCCTGACTCACAAGACAAGAAAATAGCAGAAAGACTTGTAGGAACACCTGTTGCCCTCCCTACATATGTATCTTATTCTCACATAGAAATATTCTTTTTAGAAAAGTGAGTCAAGGTACACTGCCAACGAAGCAAAGCCTGTTTTTAAGATAAGGGAGTTGTAGGATATGGACACATTCATAA
>LZPO01028202.1:10643-28855 GCA_001675575.1 Neotoma lepida | reverse complement strand
TGCGCCTTTCCTGGAACTCACTTGGTAGCCCGGGCTGGCCTTGAACTCACAGAGATCCGCCTGCCTCTGCCTCCCGAGTGCTGGGATTAAAGGCGTGCACCACCATCGTTTTTAAAACAGGGTCTCTCACTGAACCTGTGCCTCACTGACTGGCTAGACTGGCCAGCAAACACTGGGGATCTTTCTGTTTCTTCTTCCCTTGCACTGGGTTTGCAGTCATCAGTCACTGTGCACAGCTGTTTAGTGGCTGCTGGGGATCTGAACTCAGTTNCTTATGCACGCATGGCAAGCATTTACTAACTGAANATTCTCCTGTGCCTGTAGTATGTCCTTTAAAGGATGTTCCTGAGCAGACAAGTATCATCCTGAGTGAGGTAACCCAGACCAGAAAAACAAACATGGTGTGTACTCACTCCTAAGTAAAGGATAACCATGCTACAATCCAAAGACTCAGAGAGGCTAGGTAACAAGGAGGGGCCAAGGCAGGATCCATGGATCTCCCTGGGAAGGAGAAACAGAGGAAGTNAGTGGGCTTGGGAACTTGAGGGATTGGGTTGAGGGGTGGGCAGAAGGGGACAGTACTGAGATGACTGGAAAGGCAGGCCTGATGCAAGGGAAACTCCCTCAGGAGTCTACAAAGATGGCCCCAGCTAAGACTGTTGGCAGCAGGGGATGTATGCATAGCCTGAACTGGCCATCCCCTCTCATCAGATTGGTGACTACCCAGAACTTCACCCAGTGACTGATGGAAGCAGATTCAGAGACCTAAAGGCCAAACACTNGGCTGAGTTCGAGGAGTCTTGCTGAGAAGAGGGAGGAGGGATTGTAGAAACAGGGTGGGGGAGGTTGGGGGGGTGGTCAGAGACATTGGAGGAAAACCCACAGAAAAGCCTAGCCTGGCTCATGGGAACTTACAGAGTCTGAACCAACAATCAGGGAGCCTGCATGGGACCAACCTAGGCCCTCTCCATATATGTGACAGTTGTGTAGCTTGGTCTATTTGTGGGACTCCTGGCAATGGGAACAGGGGCTGTCCCTGGTGCTTTGGTTTGCTCTTGAGAACCTATTCCTCATGCTGGTTTGCCTTGCCCACCCTGAATACAGGAGGAGGTTCTTGGTTTTAAGGCAGCTCGATATGCCATGCTTTGTTCATGTCCAGGGGAGGCTTGCCCCTTTCTGAGCAAATATGTGGAGGGGTGGATCGAGGGGGATGGAGGGGAGGTGGAGGAAAAAGTGGGAGGACAGGAGGGAGGGGGGATGTTGAGATGTGAAATAAACAAATAAATAAGATAAAATAATAAAGAGAAAGAAAGAAATACATACATAAATGCTCAGGAAAAGAAGTTTCTCACATTCTGCCTCCCAGTTATAATACAGTTTGTTTGGGATTAAAAAAAATCCAAACTATATTAAAAATTAAGTTTTATATGGTATTATTAAATGTATGTTTTGAGTTATTTAAGCTATTAAAGCAAAACTTCTTTGGAAGCCATTTATCTTGCTTCTCAAATCTTCAGTTTGTTAATCAAAGAAGAAGAAAGCAGCTAAAAAACGACACTGGATTTGATTTCCAGCAATGCAGGAAAAAATGTTTCTGTCCACCTAGGACTGTAGCTATTATGAAGAGATTAAGATAAAAAGGTGAGGAAAAAAAAAACTCTAAGTGAAAACAGCATTTTCCTAGCCCTGAAGACTTATTAACAGTAGGATGAAAGCTTTACTATAAAACTAGAACTTTAAACTTCAATTAACAGAAACCCAAACTGAATAGTTGGAAAGTGACCATTTACTTGTTGTGGTGGTTTGAATGAGAATGGCTCCCACATATACTTGGTCTCCAGTTGGTGGAACTGTTTGGGAAGGATTAGGAGGTGTGGCCTTGTTGGAGGAAGTGTGTCACTGAGGGTGGGCTTTGAGGTTTCAGACTCTTAACATTTCCAGTTAGCTCTCTTTCTGCCTCCGGCTTGCTTGAGGTGTAAGATGTTAGCTGTTCCTGCTGCCGTGCCTTTGCTTTGCCATCTTGGACTCCAACTCTCTGAAAGGTAAACCCAATTAAACCCTTCCCTTTTTACATTGCCTTGTCATGTTATTTTGTCACTGTTGGCAGCCAGGCCAATGCAAGGCTTTCTCAGGGGCTCTGATGAAAGGACAAAGGGAACCTAGCTCTGTGTCCTTGTCCAGGGAAAGGCCTGGCATGGTATGGTCTGAGGGAGGGGCCAGGGTCTTGAAGGAGTTAGGTTTCTGCTTCTGGGAACGTGACCGCCCCCCCTCCGCCATCCTCCCCAAGAGACTATAGTCAGTCCTAAGGCTATTATGTGCTTGGCTTGTGACACAATTGAGATATACTCTGCCAGCCTGTGCAACATTGCTTGATTAGCTTTCTGATGACTTCGTCCCATTTGATGGTAGCTTTCTGCTGACCTGGGTTCATTTCCCCCTGCAAACAATGTACAATACGTTGTACTTCTTAACACAATTACTTGGCATAAAACAGCTTGTGTAAGATCTCCTGACCCCAGCTTTCCTCTCTTCTTTTTTAAAAATAAATTTATTTATTTTACACCTTAGGTGAAGTTTCCCCTCCCTCTTCTCTTTCAGGTCCCTCCCCTCATCCCTCCTCTGTTCCCACCCACCCCAATCCACTCCTTCTCTGCTTCTGTTCAGGAAAGGGCAGGTCTCCCATGAGAATCAACAAAACATGGCATATCAAGTTGCAGTAAGAATAAGCACCTCCCCTTGTATTAAGACTGGGCAAGGCAACCCAGTATGAAGAGTAGGGTCCCAAAAGCCTGCAAAAGAGTGGGAGACAGCCCCTGTTCCCACTGTTAGAAGTTCCACAAAAGGACCAAGCTACAAAACTGTAACATATATGCAGAGTGTCTAGGTCAGTCCCACACAAGCCCCCTGGTTGTCAGTTCAGTCTTTGTGAGCCCTAATGAGCCCAGGTTAGTTGATTCTGTGAGTTTTCTTGTGGTGTCCTCTGGATCCTACAATCCTTTCTCCTCCTTTTCTGCAGGATTCCCAGAATTCCACCTAATGCTTAGCTGTGGGTCTGTGTCTGTTGCCATCAGTTGCTGGATGATGTTTCTCTGATGACAATTGGGTGAGGCACCAATCTGGCCACAGGTGATGGCCAGTTCAGGCTACATATCTGCTCTTGCTAGGAGTCTAAACTGGGTCATCCTTGTAGATGGGAGATTCTCTTGTGCCAGGTTTTTACCTGACCCCAAAATTAGTGAGATAAGCCAGACCAAGAATGACAAATACGGTATGTACTCACTCATAAGTGGATATTAGCTGTAAAATAAAGGATAACTATGCTATAATCCACAGACTCAGAGAGACTAGGTATCGAGGAAGGTTCATGGGGGCACACCAAGATCTCCCTGGAAAGGGGAAATAGAAGAGATTTTGTGAGTGGACTGAGGGTGGGTGGGGATGGGAACATGAGGGGGTGCATTTCCTATCTTCTTTATCTCCTCATTTCTTGGTTCCCCCCCTTAGGACTCTGTCACTGAAGAACTACCTTCTAGTCCAAGTCAGACACAGCAATAGAGAAGTAACTAATACACATGTTAAATAAGAACACATTTACAAACATTCCAACAATGATAATAACCTCAAGGCAAAGGGAATGATACCGTCAGACAAGACCTCATACCTCCAGGAGAACAGATCTTAATGGAGATTGGATTTCTCAGATGCATGACCCCAGTAATGACTGATTGACCACTCAGCCAGTGGAAAAAGGAGCAATGGAAATCAATTTGTGAGTGACATTATTGCCTGAATTGATAAGCAGCAAGGTCTTACCCTAACTCCCAATCATGGGCTCTAAGAAGATACTCCTAGGCAGTCAGATTGATAGCAGCAGCATTGAAACCTGGGTTGCCCCTTGACGAAACTTGCAATTAGGCACGTNTGAGACTCTAACAGAATCTGGCCCCAAACTGGTTGGGAAGATTGTTTTCAGGCCTTTTCTTTCCAGGATTTAGCCCATCAAATGAGCTCCAGTTTGCTCCTGGAAAGAAAAGAAGAAAGATGTTTTCTGAGAAGGCATCACAAACAGCTACATTGGACTAAGTAGTAGGTTTTATTTTAAGAGATTAATGGTAGCTTTTGTTGTACACTTTTGACTACTTAACTTAAGGCTTCTGAGAGGGTATCATTCCATAGGGCCCACAGTGATTCTGGAGAGATTGCACATATTAAAAACACGCGCACACACACACACACACACACACACACACACACGCACACACACAAAGGAAAAGTGTAGACCTTGTACCCAATAAGAGCTAAATTTGAAAACTGTGCCTATCAGTGAACACATGCCTAGCATATGGATGCTGCTGATGGAAGGGTTCCTGCCCCCACTCAAGACTCAGCAGTGGCAGATGTACCTTCATAAATTTAAGTGACATAGCCACACCCTCACTGCTTAGGTTCCAGTCACTTGTCTATGAATCCACCGTGGTTGACACACATTGGAACTCCAGCTTTCATTTTGGTTAAAATCCACAGATCTCAGACAAACTGGCATGCCTTCATTCCNGAGTTCTTATCAAATAAAATCCAGTGTGACTTTTCATTTCAGGGCCCTCCCTGGTAGACTTTGTCAATGCCTGTCATCTGATCCCAACAGCACAGTAAGGGTGGACATCCAGACTTGGCAGGATGACTAAATTTTCTAAAATGAATAAAACTTCGGAAACAGACTAAAAGCTCTAAATGTAACACCAGGATGACCTTTTTTGCTTGTCGTTTATGTTCAAAAAAAGAGGGGGAGGAGGAAAAAGAGACTGAGGAGGAGGNAGAGGAGAAGGAAGGAGAAAGGAGCTCTGTATTTACTTCCTGCATTGGAGTTCTTGGATATTCACTTAACATAATGATAGATGGCCTCAGACACCCTTAACATATTTATAAAATATGTAGGTATTTTATAATTCAAATCAAATATTTAAACTACTTCTATCTAGACTTAGTTGTGCAATCATTTTATTGAAGTTTTCTGTTGACAGATTCAATAACTGTGGTCTTTTATGATTGCAGGAGCAGTGTTTAGTCAGACTAGCAACTGGTAATATGCCATCTCAACAAATCAAATTGCTGGTCATCTTGCATCTACACTGGATGGGCAGAACAGATGTTGGAAAGGAGCCTGTTTTGAAAATCCTTTTGACAAATAATTTGATAACTTTGGCAGAATTGAATCTGTTAATTTGATTCTTAGATTTCTAGGTGATGGAATGGNACCAGATGCCTTACAAACTGTTAGTACAACGTTTAATGGCTCTTCACCACATCCTGTGCGTTCCTCTTCGGGAGCTCCATATTGAATTAGATGAAGCTGTTGAGTGAAAGATTTCTTTAATGTTTCTGTTTAGTTAGTATGAAAACAGCAGAAATAAATATTTTATTTTCCAACTTTTGGGGATTGTTCATTAGGTTTTGGCTTGTTTTCAGGCCAGAAGAGAGCAAATCAAAGGCATCCCCTGGAGACCTGTTCACTGTCCTGTCCCCCCAGCATCAGAGATTGTAGGGAAGTATGCTGTGTTCTCTAATTCTGACAAGTTCAAATCACACACTAGTTCAGTTTGTCTGATGCATTCTAGTAGACTGGACATCGATCCTATGTGATTTAATTTGCTTCTCATTTCTCAAGGAATTAAATTTTCATTTGCTGCTTATGAAGTTCAGAACAGGAAGGGAAAGCATTTTGAAAAAAANCGGAAGTTTCATCCTCGGTCTGTATTGCAGCCTACGACATATTTTTAGATCCAGCAAGCAATGTCAGAGTGACAGCTGTTAAAATAATCACTGTTTCCCATCCATGCAGGGATGAAGATTTCCACAGAGATCCTGGTGAATACTTGGCCCTGGTAGAATTGTCTCCCTTCCTCCTTTCCTTCCTTTCTTCTTCCCCCACCTCCTTCCTTGCCTCCCTCCCTTGCCCTCTCTTATCCTCCTGAGTTTTTCTTGTGTCATAGCCCTGGAAATTGAAAACATTTTGTTTTTCTGGTGCCTGCAGTAGAATAATGGGGAAGATGAGGTGCACTCTTTCAGTGTCCTCGAGCTTATATTCATGACGCCCAGACTTCAGATAACATGTTTTGGAGTTTGTGTTCTCGAGTTCCATTTACCTGTCCATACAAAGCGCTCCAAAAAGCAAACCCAGAAGTGGCTATCTAGAACAGTATTTAAAAACCTCTGCAGCCATTATATCTTATTGACTTCTCTGTAGAATAAGAAATGTCTAGGCTTCTGGGTTAGCAAATGATTTCCTTTCTGTTTGGATGGATGTCAGGTGCTTCCATGTTCCATTGTCTCTGAGAGACAAGACAGACTGNCATACTGGAAACGACGTAAGGGAGTTGGACCACGACTAAACCCTTGGATCTAGCAAAGGAACATAGAGAAATCAAGGAAAACTTCTGCTGGCCCCAGGAGGTTAGACTGTTGTATGTAGCTTAGCAGCCCAGGAAGGGGTGAGAAAAAACAAGCCTCTTATTCATTTACTCAGGCCTTTTGATATGCTAGACTGAAGTACTTCCTTCAATAAAGCTATCCTAAGCATCCCAAAGACAACTGTAGCTGTGGAAAACAAAAGAAAGAAAAAGAGAAAAAAGAAACAAGCAAAGCAAGCATATATCAGAACAATGACCCACTGGAATTCTCAGATGAGGTCCAAGTTCTAGCTGTCTTTGAGTTCTGTATGAATGCTGCAGACACGCACCCTTCATCAACCTCTGTAAGTGACTTGTATAGGACTAGAGAAAATAGACCAGATCATCAGAATGAGCTGCCCTTCCCATTTATTTCTCAAAGTGCCCATTTTAAATGACACAGCAAAAATTTATTTAGAATAATAACAGCAATGCTTTTTCATTTGTAAAGGATTTCTTCAAATCCACTATGAAGCATATTTTGCAAGTTAGTCTTGCAGACACATATAAAACTTTGATGAGTTCCCTAAGACATTCACAGCTCCCCCACATTGACTCATGATTTAGGAATGTGTCTGTCAGAGTAGACCTGGCTGTAACACGCACCTAGCCCTGAAGACACACAGGGCTTGTTCTAGTTTTGTGAATTGAATTTTAAATTTCCCGAAGCCATCTTGCTCACAGTCCAATTTCTGTTAAGCACTAATTTAATTTCTTTCAGGTCTCTGGCCTGTGGCTCCATGCTAATTTGTCAGACTGCTGGTGTCATATTGATTAAGCAGTTATATTCTTAAGGACTTTTCAACTAGCTGCAGCTTTATTAGTTGGACAGGGTACGAACACTCAGCATGTTTAGCATTTCACCCTGCAAACTCTTTTACACGGCTATTTTTGTAAATCATTTCTCACATCAGTCTTGTGAGATAGACTAATGATGTNGTCCGGAAACTCTAGGTTTTAGAAAGGGTACATGATGTGCCCTGAGCAGCAGCGGGGCCAAAACTAGAATTCACAGATCTTGGAGCTCAGGCAGCCATGTCTTATCCTCCACCTGATGTGTTTGNCTGGCTTAATTATATTGAGTCGGAGTGATGCTGCAGAAGAAGAGCACATTTGAAATGGAGATGGAGGCCTGCTGCTGTCTTAGAAGGGGGTAGAATATTCTCCTCNCTGTAGAGGGGCTGCAGAAGTGGGGGTTTGAGCAGCTGCTGGAGGCAAATTATTTGAACTAGAAGATTATTTAGCTCAACTCTTTGTTTTGCAGATAAGGAAAGCCAGACCTGGAGACATGGAGAGACTTTCCTAGTCCCTCAATGCAAAACTGGGTCTGTGTTTGAGAGGCACCCAGACCGTAAGGCGCTGGCTTCTTCTCAATCCTCAACGAATTGGGTTTTGACACTGGATCCACAGCCATTTTCCATGGAGTTGCAAAAGGAATGAAGANTTAATCAGTGCCTTTACAGCATGAGTTTGGGGTATTTTCCAGCTTAAATGGAGCCTAGAGCTTGAAATAGTTNATCCACAGAAGGTGAGNTTACAGTGAAAGATGAGTAACGTCTTCTATTTCTCCAAGCATTGCTTGTGTAACTAGTGCAATGTTTACAAAAACTTAGAATGAAACAGACCTTCAAATTGTTACTGCAGATAGGGAAGCCGAGAGTGTGAAAGGAAGTAGAGTAACCCTTTATCTCCAGGATGATGTATAAAAATATTAGGTGAAAAGGTCAAAGTTGGAAAGAAATTAGACAATGTTGTACTTGCTTCTGAAGATTTATTTTGGTGCCAAAGTTTCTGATATTTCAGTCTTTCACTTATAGCTAGCACCATCTTTAGAATGTCTGAGTGTTTCCATGAATTTATTTTTAGTATAAATAAACATGGGGGAGAAACTGAAGAAAAATAAAAACTATTATAAATTCTATAAGCTATATTCAAAATTATAAAATCTTTAGTTTCAAAATGCATAAATACATAATTTTTAAAATTTTAAAGTATTTGTGTGTGCTTTTATTGGAACCATCTCACACAGCNTNGGACCTGTGCTATGGGCCAACAGTTATCAATACGTTTTAGAAGTTGGGGAGTAGAGACTAAGGAACCTTAAATTTTAAAAATTTTAAATTACTTAAATTAACAACTTAAAATTTACTAACAACTCTAAAAACATTTATACAATTATGTGTATAAATATTTATATANTTACAAGTATTTAAAATATAAAATAACTTAAGATATATATTAATTCATTTAAAATTAATAACAAGTCATCAAACATCATGGTTGTTATTAAAAGTAAGTGTAGTTTTCAAAGTCAAAACATTATATTGAGAACAGTAGTTTTNTATTTCGTTTTTGTCAATTATTGTTTTGATTATTAAGAAACAGGGTCTCATGCCTGTGTCTCAATCAGAATGTTATCATGTGCTGTTCTACTTAAGTATCTGAAGAACACAAGACTCACACAGATACATAATTTAAAAAGAGAAGTACGTTTTAGTGATCTTAGGTAATTGAAGATGTTTTCCTTTGAAACTACAACAAACCTCAGTTAAGACAAAACATGAACTACTGAGTCAGTGAGCTATTACTGTAAGGGCTATTGTCTATGTTNCACTTGGAACAGGTCTTGACTCATTTATGATTTTTGTAAAAGCATACATTGATCATTTGGAAAATGGTTTACTAAAAATACAGATCTCANATTTAGCAAAAAATCATATTTTTAAATATCAACACTGATCACATGAAGAAAGAATTTAAACAATGGAAATCTGTTAAGTTCATGATGACAGACAGAAAGTTTCCAAAATTCTGACTTGTTTATACCTGAAATTTATCATTGGCAATGCACACTGAAAAACAAGGTCCCTCACCCCTGCATTTGGGAGATCCATTTAGTTTATTTTCAAGAATATATTATCAAATACCAAAGTCTCAATAATCACAGTTGGTTTTTTTTGTTTTTGTTTTTGTTTTTTGTTTGTTTTTTAATGAATCATTGGTCCTTTAGTCAAAGTGTAAGTCTGTGAAAAATGACTAGATCATTGTACAACTTGATGCCCAGGAATGCTAGCTAAAAAGGCCAGCATCAAGTAGCTTTATGCATTCAGGTTTCATCCTCAAATCCAGCAGTGACAAAAAAATTGTGTGTCCAAGACAAAGTGGCACCCATACCCTTTCTTAGTGTGCAGCCTGTGAGACTTTGGCAGTAAGGATGCTTTTGGTCAGAAGGGTGAGTGCGTGCTGGTCTTTGGCAGAGAGACTTCTGAGTGCTCAGCTGGCCATTTGATTTAGAATTTGATTGCTAAGGATTTTATTTTATTTATTTATTTTAATTCCAGACTGCAGTTTCCCCCCTGTCCTCTCCTCCTCCCATGCTCCCCCACAATCCATTCCTCCTCTATTTCTGTTTAAGAAAGGACAGATCTCCCTTTGATATGCAAGAAAACATGGCATATCGAAGTTGCAGTAAGAATAAGCATCCTGCCTTGTATTAAGGCTGGGCAAGGCGACCCAGTGTGAGGAGTAGGGTCCCCAAAACCAGCAAAAGAGTTAGAGACAGCTCTTGCTCCCACTGTTAGCAGTCCCACAAGAGGACCAAGCTACACAACTGTCCCATATATGCAGAGGGTCTAGGTCAGTCCCATGCAGGCTCCCTGGTTGTNGGTTTAGACTCTGTAAGCTCTTATGAGCCCAGATTAGTTGATTCTGTGGGTTTTCTTTTGATGTCCTTGACCCCTCCNGCTTCTACAATCCTTCCTCCCTCTCTTTAGCAGGATTCCCCAGCTAAGCCTAATGTTTGGCTGTGGGTCTCTGCGTCTGTTTCCATCAGTTGCTGGATGAAGCTTCCCTGATGACAATTGGGCTAATCACCAATCTAAGANTATAGCAAAATATCTGTAGGTATCATTGTATTCACATTTTTCTTTTCTCCAATCATGTTTGGTTCGATCCTAGGTCTCTGGGTCATCCAGCCTCTGTGTCCTGGTACTCCAGGCAGTGTCAGGGGTGGGCTCACTCTTGTAGCATGAGTCTCAGGCTGGACCAGTCATTGGTTGGCTACTCCCTCAATCTCTGTACCACCTTTATCCCAGCACATCCTATAGGCAGGACAGACTGTATGTCAAAGGCTATGTGGCTGGGTTGGTATCCCAATCTCTCCACTGGAAGTCTTGCCTGGTCACAGGGGATGGCCAGTTCAGGCTACATATCCACAGTTGCTAGGAGTCCTAGCTAGGGTCACCCTTGTAGATTCCTGAAAGTTTCCCTTGCACCAGGTTTCTACCTGATCCCTAAATCCTCCCCTACTTGCCAGTCATCTCTTTCAGTACTCTCTCCCTCTAGTCTCTCCCCAACTTGATCCCTCATGTTCCCATCCCCACCTGCCCCCAGTCNACCTACGNAATCTCTTCAACTTCACCTTCTCAGGGAGATACAAGTGTCTCCCCTTGAGTCCTCCTTGTTACTTAGCCTCTCTAAGTNTGTGAACTGTAGCATGGTTGTCCTTTACTTTCTAGCTAATATCCACTTACAACTGAGTACATACCATGTTTGTCTTTCTGGGTCTGGGTTACCTCACTCAGGATGATTTTTTTCTAGTTCAATCCATTTGCCTTTGAATTTCATGATGTCATTGTTTTTAATAGCTGAGTAATACTCTACTGGGTAAATGTACCACATTTTCTTTATCCATTCNTTAGTTGATANATATCTAGGTTGTTTCCAGGTTCTGGCTATTACAAATAAAGCTGCTATGAACAAAGTTGAGCAAGTGCCTTTGTGGTATGATTGAGTACCCTTTGGGTATATGCCCAAGANTGNTATAGCTGGGTCTTGAGGTAGATCAATTCCCAATTTTCTGAGAAACCACCACATTGATTTCCAAAGGGGCTGTACAAGTTTGCACTCCCACCAGCAATGGGGGTGGGGGTATTCCCCTTGCTCCACATTCTCTCTAGCCTGAGCTGTCACTTGTGTTTTTTATCATAGCCATTCTGATAGGTGTAAGATAGAATCTCAGAGTCATTTTGATTTGCATTTCTGTGGTGGCCAAAGATGTTGAACATTTCTTTAAGTCTTTCCTGGCCATTTGAGATTCTTCTGTTGAGAATTCTCTGTTTATATCTATACTCCATTTTAAAATTGGATTATTTGGTTCTTTGATTCATAGTTTCTTGAGTTCTTTATATATTTTGAAGATCAGCTTTCTATCAGATGTGGGGTTGGTGAAGATCTTTTCCCACTCTGTAGGCTACTGTTTTGCTCTACTGATGGTGTCCTTTGCCTTACAGANGCTTTTCAGTTTCATGAGGTCCCATTTATTAATTGTGGATCTTAGTGTCTACACTACCAGTGTTCTGTTCAGGAAGTTGTCTCCTGTGCCAATGTGTTCACAGCTATTCCTCACTTTCTCTTCTATCAGGTATAAATAACTGGATTTATGTTGCGGTGTTTGATTCACCTGGACTTGAGTTTTGTGCAGGGTAACAGATATGGATCTATTTGATACTTCTATATGCAGAATCCAGTTAGACCAGCACCATTTGTTGAAGATGCTTTTTTTTCTGTTATATAATTTTGGCTTCTTTGTTAAAAATCAGGTGTTCATAGGTGTATGGATTGACATTTCTGTCTTTGATTTGATTCCATTGATCCACCTGTCTGTTTTTATGCCAATANTACACAGTTTTTATTATTATAGCTCTGTAGTAGAGCTGAAACAGGGATGGTGATAACTTTAGAGGTTCTTTTATTTTACAGGATTGTTTTAGCTATCTTGGGCTTTTTGTTTTTCCATATGAAGTTGAGAATTGTTCTTTCAAGGTCTGTAAAGAATTATACTGAGATTTTAATAGTGATTGCATTGAATCTGTAGATTGCTTTTGGTAAGATGGCCCTTTTTACTATGTTAATCCTACTGATTCATGAGCATGGGAGATCTTTCCATTCTCTTGTAAGACGAATTGCTAAATGGTCTTATTAATAAAAAACCCAAAGCCAGATATTNAAGTTAAAACTGAGAGATCAGAGGAACAGGACAAGCAACAGCCAACCTCACCTTACCAACTCTCAGCCTCCAGAGAGACCTGCTTCCTGTATACCTACACCTATATGCCTTTCTGTTCTGCCATCTCACTTTCTTTCTCCACCCAGCTACATCACTTCCTATCTGTCTGTACAGACCTCTATGGTTAGCGCTGGGATTAAAGGCGTGTGCTGCCACGCCTGGCTCTGTTCCCAATGTGCCTTGAACTCACAGAGATCTGGATGGATCTCTGCCTCCTGAATGCTAGGATTAAAGGCATGTGCTACCACTGCCTGACTTTTGTGTTTAAAAAAGTGGTTGGCTTTTTCCTCTGATCCCAGATAAGCTTTATTGGGGTACACAGATAAAATATCACCACATCCTCTGATATCTCCTCCAATTTCTTTCTTCAAAGACTTGAAGTACTTGTCATTCAGGTCTTTCTTGCTTGGATAAAATTACACCAAGACATTTTATACTATTTGTGGCTACTGTGAAGGGTGTTGTTTCCCTGATTTCTTTCTCAGCCCATTTATCATTTGTATATAAGAAGGCTACTGATTATTTTGAGTTCATCATGTNTCCAGCCACTTCACTAAAGGTGTTTATCAGTTGTAGGAGTTCCTTAGTAGAATTTTGGGGGGGGGTCACTTATGTATACTATCATATCATCTGTAAATAATGATACTTTGACTTCTTCATTTCCAATTTGTATCCTCTTGACCTCTTTTAGCTGTCTTGTTGCTCTAGTTAGAACTTTAAGTACTATATTGANTACACATAGAGGGAGTGGACAGCTTTGTCTTGTTCCTGATTTTAGTGGACTTGGTTTGAGGTTCTCTCCATTTAATTTGATGTTGGCTATTGGCTTACTGTATATTGCTTTTATTATGTTTTGGATTTTAAGTTTTCTGGTAAATTTCCAATCCTTTATGCAAAGATACTGCTTCAATTGATTTTTAAAAATTCATTTAGAATTAATTCTACCATTTAATGTACATTTGAGAAGTACCAAGCCCACCACTGGACCCCATGTGTCTTAGGACACACTTTACTCTCAAAGAAATTTAATGCTTCTATTAAATTATTTAGGCTCAGAATGCCATGGTCTCATTAGCATGCTTATTTTACTTATAGTATTGGATATTTTACTTTTGATTAGTTAATGTACNTGTCCGTTTCCATGCATGGTTNCCTTTTCTTTGTTTCCTNGATACTATTCTCATGCCTGCATTAGTGCTTGACATACTAGTAGTCATTCATAAAAAAAGAGTAACATATGTTTAGCAAATGCTCGTACAAGGTACTAAGTCTCAGTGGTTTTGAGAAGACCATGTCTCTTTTTCTNTAAAAGCTTTAGTACATTAACTGAGACAAAGGACAGTCACTGTTTCGCTCTGTTTACTTGTATTTCCTAGGAAGAGATTTTAGAACATCTGTTAAAACCCTCCAAATCTGCAATGTTCTGATGATTTCCACAAACTCAGTGGGGCAAAATGCTTTCCCAAGAATCACATTGAATCACTCTAAGTTGAAAAGATAGAAAACACTTTCATGTGAACTAGCCATATCATCCTTCCATAGCCCAGTGTTTGAAAACATCTGTGTGACACTTTACCTCAAAGGACACAATGGAAGAGTTTAAACAGCTTGTCAAGTGGCCCTTGACAAAATTGTTTCTATATGTGGTGATATTTTATTTGTCTTCCCTAATAAAATTTATCTGAGGGTCAGAGGAAAAACGGGGCTGCCAGCCACTAGTAGAAAAACAATAGCCATGCAAGTTAGCACACGCCCTTAATCCATTTGGTTCTCTGTGACTCCAAGGTCACATGGGGAACTAGCAGTAGGAGGTGGTGGCACACGCCTTTAATCCCAGCATCAACCTTAGAGTTCTGAAGATCCATGCAGACAAGACAGGAAGTGATGTAGCTTGGGAGGATGGGAAATTAGTTAGCAGATGGACAGGTATAAAAACCCAGGTTAGACCGGAAGGCTCGTTTTTTCCTCCGCTTCAATCCTGGGAAGTAGAGGCAGCNTTGGTGAGTGGTGGCTTGCTCCTAATTCCTCTGATCTCTGTCAGATTTTCACCCTTATTTCTTGTTCCGCGTGTTTATTAATAAGACTGGTTAGAAGTTCTTCTTACATCTATACCATTTGGAGAAGTTTTGTCATCAGAGTTAGATTTGGCCCTCCATGTGACTTCTGGACACACACATAAAAATTTCTCCCTGCTGAAATTCCTGCTGATGGATGGCTGTCTTGTGTTGTGATACAGGTGTGGAAAAGCACTGGTACTGTGTCATGAATCTATGTGCTCTTACCTTTTGACTTACAGCCTTGATTCTGTACATGGATGATGTGCATGCATATGCCTACACACAGTTGTGCAGCTCCGGGGAGAGGGGTGATATTCAGCCCTTCTACAGATCTTTCTGCATTGGACAGTTCCTGTGTTTGGCTGACCCAGATGATAAGAATACTATTAGGCAAACTGTCTTGCTTTGACTGCTGAGAATATCATGGCAAGTTCCATTAACTCCGCTGTGTAGCTAAAAGGCACTCACAAGATTTATATTTTTTAGGTTTTGTATGTAAGACTTCCACAACAAGTTGCCTTAGGTCTTGGTTTTGATAGGTGGCACCTTCCTGCAGTGGAATAACAACATCCCCATGAGACTATTTATTTTGCTTCTGATATATAAATCTCTAAACAGTGATGAATGGCCTGGTGAGAAGAGCTTCTTTAATAATTCAATAATTTCATTAAATGATCTGGTCCTAAATGTAATGCAGCTGGACAGAGACCTGATGTGGGCCAGATTTAAGTCCCACGTTATCAAAACAGGAAAGACCATACTGTTTCATTCATGTTTATCTATTTTGTTTTCTTCAAGATAAAGTCAAGTCTTTCAGCATACAAAATCCAATAAACAGAGGCAATGATGCTAGATTCCTCCTTGNATATCAGTTGCCATTTTCAAAGTCTGCTTGAAGTCCAGGCAATGGCTTGCCCTATTTGCTTACAAGGTAGGTTTGAGCATTATTTATTTTACCTCCTGCTATTTAATTTCCTTTTTCTTAGTAGGTTCTTGTTTTTTAAAAATTTATGTTATTTTTAAAGTATGTATGTGTGTATGTGAGTATGCATATATGTCTGTATGTTTATGAGTGTGCATACATGCCTGTATGAGTGTGTGTGTGTGTGTGTGTGTGTGTGTGTGTGTGTGTGTGTATGCATGCGCATGTGAACGCAGGTATCTGGAGAGGTCTGGGTCATTGGGTTCTTTGGAGCTGAAGATCAGGTGGTTATCAGCCCAGTATGGGTACTTGGAACCAAACCCAGGTCCTCTGCAAGAGTAAGGTATGCTTTTAGCAACAGAGGCATCTTTCCATCCCCCTTAGTAAGCTCTTATCTGAGCAGAGAATGAACTATATGTAGTGAATATAAGCAAAGATGATTGCAACACAGAGNTTTATTATAGCTGAAAAGAATTCATTATTTAAAACTTTCTTCTNAGGTGCCAGGAGGATAGTCATCTAGAACTCAAAGAAACCACCAGCCTAAGACCAAAGCAAAAAAGTTTCTGGAATACAGCTGCAACCAGCACAAGCGTGTCTTCCTGTATTTGCTTATTTACTGGCCTGTGAGAGACAAAGGCCTATAGAATCAAACTGATTTAGTTTAGCTTCATTTACTTATGAAAAAACCTTAAAGCAAATAAAATGTCAAACTTATAAATTAAATTTTTATATATAAATTTGTGCANCTGTATATTTAATTTGTGGTCTCAATTAGAGCCTCGTAATTGTCAAGGAAATGTTAATGCAAGGCAATTAAGAATTGTACAGTGAACACATGTACTTCTTATTTATTTTTGTCAAGGCTAGCTAAAAACAACTTGTGATACTAATGGATCCTAATAGGGAAGTAGCTATTAATTAAATAAATAGCCTGTTAGACTGAGAAATGAAGTGTCAGTACAAGAACAGTGCACTAATATTGTTAAAGAATAGTAATTAACTCACAGCCTTTAGTAATGGCATAGATATTTATATTTGATTTTGCAGATATTTGTGTCTGTGATGTCAAATTAATTAAATTAAATCTGGAAGCATGTTTTAGAATAAAAGAAAATAGCAGTCATGCTCCAAACTCATAGAAGATACACTGTATCTGGAAGAAGCTAGATATAAATAAAACTAAANGTCTGATTGTACATGTCAACATATTGGAAATGTTTTTAGATGTAAATCATTAATTNCTTACCACTTTTATCATCATCCACCATGCCTTATATTTGTTGATGCTACTATNTAGAGGACACAGTGCTGGAGTAATAACACCAAGAACATAAATCCAGGCCTCCACATAGGAAGCCAGTGCCCAGATTTGGTGTATGGATTTCTTAATTAAATCTTTTCCAAAACAAAAAGTCTCATGAACAGGAAAGGGGAAGAAAGCTCGGGAACAGGGTGTTCTGACAAATTTTATGCAGGCAAAGAACTTGAAGTACATGTAGAATATACCTTCCCAGAGGAGAGAGGCAATGGTCAGGTGGGGACCACAGCTTAAACCAAGCTTATTATGAACATTCTGGATAAGGTTGGATAAGGGGTTTCCATAGTTAGGACCACATTGTATGGGTTCTGTGGAAATGGACTTGGTGCTCCTGGGGAGAACAACAAAATCAGGATTTTTATTTATTTATTTTTATTTATTTATTTTGAGGATTGTTCAGACTGGAGTGGCCAGGGAGATTTGAGGACGGACCTGTAGGCTAGAGGCAGCAAGACTAGAGGCCTAAAGCCTCTTGTGGGAGAGAAGATGTGGGGTGAAAGATGAGATGGCTCAATGGTTAGGGGCATTGGCTGCTTTTGCAGAGGACCAAGGTTCAGTTCCCAATATCCATATGGTGGCTCAGAACCATCTATAACTCCAGTTCCAGGGCATCCAAGATCCTGTTCTGGCTTTTGGGAGCACCAGAAACACATGTAGTACATCTATCTATCTATCTATCTATCTATCTATCTATCTATCTATCTATCTATCTATCTATCTATCTGCATGCAGGGGAACACTCATATAAAATAAATACATGTTTATAAAAAAAGTATGTGAGCATGCTTCCCTAACCACATTTTAGATTTCTTAGGGCAAAAGCACTGCCATGCTTCTGCTCATTTGGCCTNTGATATATAACACAGTAGGTGNCGACCTTTTGATATTAGCACTGGGCCTCCTGGACTAAGAATTGCCTTGTGAATAAATAAGTCAAAGGAAACCTGCGGAGATTCAAGTAGCCGTCGTTCTACTGTGAGGTGATAAATTCCGTGATCGACTGAGGCTTAGCTTAGTCCCAAGAAATCAGTATTGAGTTACTTGGTAATAACAACTAGAGGTGAGCAAAGTGTTTGTTCCCCCTACAACACAAATGCAGATNACTAGTTTCCTGGGATCTGGACAAATAAAACTTAGGTTTTAATTAAACTGTGACTGAATTAATTGGAAGTCGCTGCATTGTGTGATAATCACCACCTTGGATGTTATTTATTTTGCCTCAGCTTTCTAATTTATCTTCCTTTTCTGTAAATGTAAAAATCCTTTTGGCCTTTTAATTATAGGAAAACATTGAGTTAGCAGAATTAAGTGAAATCATGGAGGGCTGCATTTTTCTTTTTCCCTCCAACTACATTTTAGATTCTCAAGATAAGCTTTTATCGTGCTACATGTTTTTTTG
>LZPO01028199.1:0-16882 GCA_001675575.1 Neotoma lepida | reverse complement strand
CTTTTAGGCTTTTAGCAGCAGTTCAGCTGAGATTCATTCCGGTGAGGAATCAGAAGCCTTCAGTCTGAGGAAACAAGATCAGCTGAGGATTTGGTGAGGNGAGGTTGGCTGTGGCTTGTTCTGTCTCTCTGATCTTTCAGAATTTACCCCAAAATCTGGCTCTGGGATTTTTATTAATAAGACCTTTTAAGATCCGTGTTTCAGGGAGGGACTGCTATGGACAAACAAGTACATTGCTGATGGTCTTGTGTTATCATCATAGTTGGACAGAAAACTGTATGGCTAGACAGTAGTGATTAGGGAACTAACCCATCAGCCACAATCACAAAAATACTTAATATCCTGCCTTTGCAACTATGAGATCCCATTCCAATTTTAAATCATGCTTTCTCCTAATTCCTTACATTCATTAATTATTTTAGTGTGAAGTTGGCTCTCTTTTTACTAAGAACTGCTACTGAAGAGAAGAAGCCGAGATTCTGTGGGGCAGACAGAGAAGGTAGTATTCCTTCAAGCAGAGTTAGATTCAAAACTTAATTGTAATGACCTAGAAATATAAGAGCTGGTGAAACTTCATTTATATTTTAGAATTACTTCAGTCATGTTAGCTGCCTACATATTTATANATTTAGTCATATACTGAACTATAATGAGAAAAAATCCTTACTCACGAAATATTGGCAATAAAATCAATAGGAATCACCATATATTAAAAATCTTAAAGCCACTTAATCAGTCCTACAACTTTAAATAATACATCTAATTTAATATAGTATTTTCAAAAATATATAATAGACTACCTATTTTGCAATACAGAAGTAAAGCCAAAATAATCCAGCTTGTTCAATCACTCTAAGTTCAAAACTAGCCCGTAGTTCTAATAACTTGAAAGACTATATTCTGCTCACTGTGACAAAGGGTGGATCACATTTGAAAATTCATAGCTTGAAAATTTGTAAGATTCAGTTTGTAATATATATTGTGTGAATTTTCCAATTAATAAGGCTAAGATAAGTAAGTAGTTAAATGGCTTCCTGATTTATTGTAAAAAGAAGCAGAGGAAGACATTGTAGTAGTATGAATAGATATTTTATTGCAATTCTCTTGGAGAAAGACATTGCAGTGAAAAATCTTATAACAAATATAGAATAACTGTATTCTTAATGTAAGTAAAAGCTCTGTATATTAATGCATGANTAATACTTTTATGGAGAGAAATAGACTAAATATGAAGACATGGTCAGAGATGTGAAGACCAAGAAAAACTCATGAAATGAATTTCACCTGTAATAAAAGTGAATATGCAGAATCCAGTCTTTCATCTAAACTCCTAATTATGCCAAGTCCTACATTTTCTTAAACCATCTTCATATTTGTTTAATTTTTAAGATGTGCTCTTCCGTGAATTCCTTCAGGGCAGAATAGCTCATAAAAGCATTAAAAAGAGATTTCCTATGACATTGCCATTTATAGTGCATGCTTTACAAAGTTAGCTATAAAATTTTAAGACACCAACCTAAAATCTGGATACTGTGGACCTTGTGTCAGCTACTGAGAAACCAAATATTGATTTTCCTGGCAGAGCTGACAAGACCTTCCTTTGATGAGGTCATACCAATAAATACCTACAACTTCGAAAAGTTTATATTTCAGAGAATATCAGCAGGAGTGCATTGGCTGGGCTTCTTTATTTTGAAACTGCCTTGAGGATCAGTTTTCTCACATAATGGGAACTACAGAAATGAAGAGATATTTAGAGCAATGCAAGTGCCTTTAATTATGCTCTGGAGCAAGTGGTGGCTGATACAATCTGGTTTTCTATGTATCATGGATGTAATTATTAAAATATTTCACCACTAGGGGACAGCAAACCAAGTTATTAACTCACTTGGAGATGAGTAGGGAAAGAGCATTGCAAATACTGAGTTCAGTTAACCATAAATGGAGAAAAAATATCATTGGTNGATAAGGCATGAATTGAAACACATCACACTATTTTTATTTAATCAGTGTTATAGGCTAAAATATAAATATTTTTTTATCCAGAAAAATCAAATATTTTGGGGAAAGATGTAAGATGTATATACCATCTCTGCAAACTTTCATCATTATATTTATATGGCCATCCATTCTTTTTGGAAGACAGCTTTATGTAAAATGAAGTTATAAGCCTAGTCAGGCAAGTAATGGAGATAAGTCTTCACATGTGGTATCATTCCCAGTTTTCCAACCTACAAATGTAATGTAGTAAGTATACCATTTTATAGAAAAACTATTAAATCATGCTCTACACTTCTGGAATACAAAGTATCAGGCAAATATTTCCACATGCAAGACAATAATTTTGAATCTCTACTATTTATCTCTATTTAACAATGAAACAAAATTACTCCCAACTTCTTTTTCACTCATGTGTGTATAGATCTCACTAAATGTATTCTGATCAATACAAGATGAGCTCTATAATTCTAGTTTATGATAAATTGCTAAATAAGTTGAGATACAAGTGAACTCTCTTAATCTGTTAAAATTCATTGAAACATGTTTTAAACCATCTATTTAATTCTAAAACAGAATATCTACTCTTGACACTCCTATTGAGATCTGTGCTAAAAATATTAAGGGGATTAATAAAGGATGAAAAGGAAGTAAATGGTACATAGACTTGTAAGGGTAAAATCAAAGTGTCATTTTAAACAAATGTTATTTGTATCTAGTTTTTTTTTTAAATCCTAAAGAATCTACAGAAGAGTCCCCAAGCCCACAACCTCCCAGCTAGTTCCCAGCCACATTGCTGTGCCCTCCTCCCAACCCCAGAAGATTCTCCACCAAGCAGGTCCAGCCACACCTGCCACAAAGAGTGAGTGGCCCTCNTAGCAGTAGAACTGNACCCCTCCCTGAATTCTGTTCACTGCAACTCTTCCCCAGGCCAATGCCATCCCAGCTCATCACTGGCCTTGCTGCTGCTGGGGCCCCACTCTTAATTCCAGTGACCTTCTGCCACTGAGGTACAGATCACACAATCCAGAATGGGCCCAGGCCACACAAGCCAGAACAGAACTACAGAAGACTGCATAGGCCCAGACACAGTCCTCACAAGTTGGAAGAACAGATACCATAGACCCACATACAGTTCACACTTGCTGAATTGCCTCAGCAGCTCTACTGGAGGGCAAGTTGCTCCTAGGTACCCCAGAAGAAGACGCAGCCTTTACTGGATGCCAGGCCAGATATAGAGGCCAAGAAGACTTCAGTATTACCAGAGAGCAGATTGGAACAAAGGACCCAAGCCCCCCCAAATCCTAGTGGAGAAACCCAACTGGACCTGAAGATTCATCAGTCACCAGAACCTATGGCCACTTAGGCCAAAAGACCAGAGAAGAAACAGAAACCAAGGAACAAAGTACCCATCCAACAAAAATAGACATAGTAATAAATATCTAGACCTAAAATCACCCCAAATCCAGCTGCTTAAATGCCAGTGTAAGAACACAATCAATAACAAAAAGGGCAATATGTTTCCACTCGAACCCAGCTTACCTACAACACCAAGACCTGAACATTCCAAAACCACTGAAACACAAGAAAATGACCTTAAAAATAATTTATGAAGATGATAGAGGTCTTTAAAGAGGAAATAAATCCCTTAAAAATAAAAGAAAAGACAGCCAAAAAATTAGAGATAATCAATAAATCTCTTAAAGAATGCCAAAAAAAAGAAACAAATAAAATTGTTCAAGACATGAAAATGAAAATAGAAACAATTAAAAAAAACACATATGAGAGAATTCTGGAAATGGAAAATCTGGGTAAGTGAACAGGAACTACAGAAGCAAGTATCATCAACAGAATACAAGAGATGAAAGAGAGAATCTCAGACATTGAAGATACAATAGAGGAAACAGATTCATCAGTCAATGAAAACGTTAAATCTAAAAAATTCTTAGCATGAAACATTCAGGAAACCTGGGACACTATAAAAAGACCAAACGTAAGAATAGTAGGAATAGAAGAAGGAGAAGAATCACAGCTCAAAGGCCCAGAAAACACATTCAACAAAATCATAGAAGGAAAATTTCTCAACCTGAAGAAGGACATTCCTATAAATGTACAGGAAGCTTACAGAACAACAAAAAGACTGGACCAGAAAAAATGCCCCCTTACCACATAATAATCAAAGTACTAAACGTACAGAATAAAGAAAGAACATTAAAAGCTGCAAAGGAAAAGGGGCAAGTAACATACAATGCAGACCTATCAGAATTACACCTGACTTTTCAGTGGAGACTCCAAAAGCGAGAAGAGCCCAGACAGACCTCTTGCAGACTCTAAGAGACCATGGATGCCAGCCCAGACTTCTACAGCCAGCAAAATTTTCAGTCACCATAGGTGGAGAAACCAATATATTTAATGAGAAAGTCAAATTTAATCAATATTTATCCACAAACCCAGCTCTACAGAAGGTACTAGAAGGAAAACTCCAACCCATGGAAGGTAGCTACATCCACAAAATTACAGGCAATAGATAACCCCACACCAGAGGGAAACACACACATACATACACACAAACCGTCACCACCACCACCATCACCAAAACCACTAACAACAAAGAATAACAGGAATTAGCAATCACTGGTCATTAATATCTCTCAAAATCAATAGACTCAATTTGCCAATAAAAAGACACAGGCTAATAGAATGAATACAAAAAGAGGATTGGATCCATCCTTCTGCTACATACAGAAAACACACCTCANCATCAAAGATAGGTATTACCTCAGAGTAAAGGGTTGGAAAAAATTTTTGAATCAAATGGACAAAAGACACAAGCCATTATAGCAATCCTAATATCCAACAAAATAGACTTCAAACTAAAATTAATCAAAAGAGATGGAGAAAGACATATCATATTCATCAAAGGAAAAATCCATCAAGATTATGTCTCAATTCTGAACATCTATGCCCCAAATACAAGGGTACCCACATTTGTAAAGGAAATATTACTAAAGCTGAAATCACATATTGAACCCCACANATTAATTGTGGGCNAAACCCCACTCTCACCAATGGGGAGGTCATCCAGATAGAAACTGAACAGAAATATTGGAGCTAATAAATGTTATGATCCAAATGGACCTAACAGATATCTATAGAACATTTCACCCAAACACCAAAGAATATACCTTCTTCTCAGCACTTCATGGAACCGTCTCCAAAACTGACCACATACTTGGTTACAAAGCAAGTCATAACAGATACAAAAAAGGTGGAATAACTCCTGGTATCTTATCAGATCACCATAGATTAAAATTGGAGTTCAACAACAATACAAACTACAGAAAGCCCATAAACTCCTGGAACCCAAACAACTCTCAGCTGAACTACCACTGGGTCAAGGAAGTCATAAAGAAAGAAATTAAAGACTTCTAGAATTCAATGAAAATGAATGCACAACATACCCAAACTTATGGAACACAATGAAAACGGTGCTAAGAGGAAAGTTCATAGCACTAAATGCCTANATAAAGAAGTTGGAAAATTTTACACTAGCGACTTAACAGAATACCTCAAATCCCTAGTACAAAAAGAAGCAANATCATGCAGGAGGAGTAGACAATAGGAAATAATCAAACTGAGGGCTGAAATCAATAAAATAGAAACAAAGAGAACAATACAAAGAATCAATGAAACGAAAAGTTGGTTCTTGGAGAAAATCAACAAGATAGACAAAACTTTATCCAAACTAACTAAAAAGCAGAAGGAAAATATCCAGACTAACAAAATAGGAAATGAAAAGAGGACATAATAGAAGACACTGAGGAAATCCAGACAATCATTAGGTCATACTTCAAAAACTTGTACTCGACAAAATTGGAAAATCTAAAAGAAAAGGACAAATTTCTTGACAGATACCATATACCAAAATTAAACCAAGATCAAATAAATAATTTTAACAGACCTATAACCCCTAAGGAAGTAGAAACAGTCACTAAAAGTTTCCCAACCAAAAAGGCCCAGGGCCAAATGGTTTGAGTGCAGAAATCTACCAGAAATTTGAAGAAGAGTTAATATCAGTATTCCTCAAATTATTCCACAAAATAGATACAGAAGGAACATTGCCAAATTCATTTTATGAGTCCACAGTTACCTTGATACCCAAACCACACAAATACCCAACAAAGAAAGNGAATTACAGAACAATTTCCCTCATGGACATTGCTGCAAAAATACTCAATAAAATACTGGCAAACTGAATCCAAGACCACATCAAAAAGATCATCCACTATGATCAAGTGGGCTTCATTTAAAAGATGCAAGGATGGTTCAACATATGAAAATCTGTCAGTGTAATCCACCATATAAACAACTGAAAGAAAAAAAAAATAAAACATGATCATCTCTTTAGATACTAAGAAACCTTTGACAAAATCCAACACCCCCTTCATGATAAAAGTCTTTGAGAGATAAGGGATACAAGGAACATACCTAAACATAATAAAAGCAATTTAGAGCAAACCTATAGCCAACATCAAATTAAATGGAGAGAAACTCAAAGCAATTTAAAATAATAAATTAGAAGTTATAGTATGAAGGTTCAATATTTATTTTTCAGTTTTAGTGTTCAAGAAAGTGCACTAGAAAAGAAACATAAATAGATCAATGAAACAGAGTACAAAATTCCAGAAACTGAATCACACAAATATGATTTGACAAAGTGCCAAAGGCAATTAAGTAAAGGAAAAATTGTCTTCACATCAAATGATGCTGGGGCAACTGGACATCTNTATGCAAAACAAAACAAATGACTGGCAAACTTCAGGCTAAATTCTACACTTCATGCAAAATTATCTACATGTGTCACACATCTATATACAATATGTAGAACTGAGCAAAATTAGTGAAATATCATTGGAAGAAATATACATAGCCTTCATGTTTCTAAAAACTATATATCAATAGACAGAGAAAGAAAGACATTCCATGATAAAACAAATTTAAGCAGTATCTATCAACAATCTTGCCCTACAGAAAGTGCTAGAAGGAAAACTCCAACCTAAAGAGATTGATCTCTCCAAAGAAAACTTAGGAATATATAATCATAGACCAGCACATTGAATGCGGAGAAACACACACACATACACACACACACACACACACACACACACACACACACACACACGCGCCCCACATAACAACAAAACAACAGCATTCAGCAAACACTATTCGTTGATAACTCTAAATACCAATGATCTTAATTCCTCAGTAAAAAAGCATGACAAAGAGAATGGATACAAAAACAAGATCCATCCTTCTGCTGCATCCGAGAAACCCACCTTGACATCAAGTACAGACATCACCTCAGGGTAAAAGCATGGAAAAAGATATTCCAAGCAAAAGAACCTAAGAAGGAAGATGGTGTAGCCATTTTAATATTTGATGAAATAAACTTCAAAATAAATCTAATCAGAAAAGATAGGGAAAGGCACTATATAGTCATCAAAGAGGGGAAAAAATAACAACAACAACAAAAAAGATGACTTTTCCAATTTGTTACATCTATGCCCCAAACACAAGGGCATGCAAGTCCATTAAAAGATTACTATGGCTTAAATCACATATTGACACTCACACACTGATAGTGGGAGACTTCAGTATCCACTCTCATTAATAAACAGGGCAATTCAGACAAAAACTAAACAGAGAAATACTGGAGCTAACTAATGTCATAAACCAAAGGGAACTAAAAGATGTTTACAGAACATTTCAAGCAAAAACAGAAGAATATACCTTCTTCCCAGCACCTCATGGAATTTTCTCAAAATTGACCACATGTTCAGACACAAAACAATTCTCAACAGATACAAGNAAACCTAAATAACATCCTGCATCCTGTCTGACAACCACTGTTTAAAGCTGGATGTCAACAACAAAAANAAAAGAAAACTTACAAATCCATAGAAATTGAACTTACTGATGAATTAAAAATAGGTTAAGACAGAAATTAAGAAAGAAAATAAGCTGGGTGGTAGTGTCCCACACTTTTAATTCCAACACTCAAGAGACATAGGCAGGTGGATCTGTGTGAGTTCGAGGCCAGCCTAGTCTATAAAGGGANTTTCAGGACAGCCAGAGCTGTTACACAAAGAAACATGTCTCTAAAAACAACAACAGCAACAAAAGTAAAAACAAAGAAAGAAAAAAAAACCATAAACTTCCTAGAGTGAATGAAAATACAATATGCCCAAACTTATGGAGCACAATGACAGTAGTTTTAAGAGGCAAGTTGATAGCACTAAGTGCCTACATAAATAGATTGTAGAGATCTCATACTAGAAANTTAGCAGCACAGTTGAAAGATCTAGAACAAAAGAAGAAATCACACTCAAAAGGAGTAGAGAGAAAAAAGTAATCAAACGGTGCTAAAATCAATAAAATAGAAAAAAAATTATTCAAAGAATCAATAAAACAAAGAATTGGTTCTTTGAGAAAATCAGTAAGATTGACAAGCTCAATAAAATTAACAAAAAGTGGGAGACAGAAAATCCAAATGAACAAAGTTAAAGATGAAAAGGGGACACAAAAACAGAGAGGAAATCCAAGGACTTTAAAAACCTGTACTCCACCAAATTGGAAAACCTAAAAGAAATGAATAATTTTCTCGATATATAATACCTACCAAAGTTAAATCCAGATCAGATAAGCAATTTGAACAAACCTATAATCCCTAGTTAATTAGAAGCAGTAATTAAAAGTCTCCCAACTAAAATCAGCCCAGGGCCAGATCGTTCTAGGGCATAGTTTTACCAGAATTTCAAAGAAGAGATAATGCTAATAGTCCTCAAATATTCCACAAAATAGAAACAGAAGGAACATTTGCCCAGTTCATTTTATGAGGCCACAGTTACACTGATACCTAAAAAATGTAAAGACTCAACAAAAAGATTTGCAGACCAATTTCCCATTTGAACATAGATGCAAGAAAGGCTCAATAAAATACTTACAAACTGAACCCAACAGTGCATCAAAAAGATTATCCACCATGATCAAGTTGATTTTATCCCAGAGAAGCATGGATGGTTAAACATATGTAATCAATAAACGTAATCTACCATATAAACAATTTGAAAGACAAAGACCACATGATCATCTCATTAGATGGAGAAAAGGCCTTTGAAAAACCCAACANCCCTTCATGATCAAAGTCCTGGAGAGATTAAGGATGAAAGAGNCATAACTCAACATAGTGAAGGCAGAATAGCCAACATCAACTGAAATGGAGAGAAACTCAAAGCATTTCCACTAAAGTCAGGAATAAGACAAGGTTGTCCACTCTCTCCATTGCTGGGCANCGTGTTCCATATGGGCTAATCAACCTGGGACAGATGTGTGGAATCCATGCCATGAAGAAATTGTGACCNCCTATTGTTGTTCAAGCAAGTGGCCCTAGATAGCTTGAACCATCTTTATTTATATAGTTTCAATAGTTTGCAAGAACAATTTTACAACCAGCTTTTACTTCCTAAGTTTCTACAAATGCCTATAATTATTACCAGTTTGTTCCTTGCCTCTTTCCCCTTCCGTCTCCCAACTCTCCCCCTGGTAGCCATTACCTTTTTTTAATTTATATTTCTACCATCCGTTTTACAAGCTACAAAGGAGCTTTCCTAACTAGGCACACCTACAAGTAGGACAATGTGTCCAGTTGGAAGCACATGCAGTTAGAGCATCATGCAGGGTGAGATACAGTTTTGTCTCTGTGATTAATATTTACATCTGCCATCTGTTAGTGTCTGTGTTCTAACAATCAGNTCACCAGCCAAAGCTGGATCAATCCATTCTAGAGTTTGTATTGTNGTATCCATTCTGGGGGAATACTAGGTTTTTCCATTTAGTGTATATGCAACTTAACCTANAAACTTGTTCTTAATAGCAGGCACTGCTTTTCCCAAGTCTATTTCTCTCAACTTCTTGGGGTATTGGCACAGCTATTAGAAATGAGNGAACCNTGGATTTATGTGATTGTGTGATTCCCTGTTCTTAGAATGTTCCATGAACTCTTGATACCATCTATTTAATAGCATTTCTTTAAAACTCTTGTAGTTAAAATAATTCTTTCTGGGACAGTTATGCAAATATGTAATATTAAACTTNATGATCTACTGTGATTCATTCAGTCCAGCAGTATGGCTGTCATAGTGAAAGCAAGGAGAGCACATAGCACACATTCTGCCAGGGTCATGCCCAGAATAATGCAGTGAACTGTCCACAGGTTCTTGCCAAGTNGGTCAGGGTCTCCAGGGTCTTGCCACAAGGAGCCATTTGTGCTATTCTCAGGTGTTTTTCTCTTCAGAAGTCACATGGCTCCTGCCACTCTATAACNGTTCAATGTAGTACTTGAAGTCTCACCTCAAGCAATAAGACAAATGGAGGAGATCAAGGAGATGCAAATTGGGAGGGAAGATGTAAAAGTATCTCTATTTCCAGATAATATAACACTATACATATAATATAACAATATACATAAGTGACCCTAAAATGAAATCACCAAATAATGGGAAGACAGAGCCCCACTGGACATCATCTCTCATCACCAGATGAACTTTCAGTACTGGGAATGGGTTACATCTAATGGAGTTGTCTGCCNAAGGAGTCCAATGGGAATCCTCAAACAACCCATGCTGTTGCAAAGGCNTGAGGTTGCTCTCCACAAATGGACAGCAAGACCCTATAGCTGAAAATAACACCTACAGAACTCTATAGCTGAAAATAACATCTACACAACTCAATGAACATAGAGAAGTCAAGCTGGTACCCACCTAGAACCCTTACTGCTGCTGGCTAGTGTTCTTAGTACTAGAAGGTACTCTGCATGCTTTCAAAGGAGAAATACAAACACCAATCTACCTACAAATGCTTCAATCTACAATAGTGTCCTGACNTCACAGTAATTAGTACAATGGTTACACAAAATTTGTGGGAGTATCCAACCAATATCTGATGGGATCTAAGGCCCACGTCATGAGATGGAACACATACTCATACCAAACACTGCTTTGGTGACTCAGAACCTAGATTAGATAGCCCAGGGACCTATGGGAAAGCAAATACCACTTTTCTATGAATGGGACATAGCAATAAAATGACTCCTAACAACATTAGTCTATACTCATGTGTCAGTGCCTTGCAGACCTATCATCAGAGAAGCTTCCTCCTGCAGCAATTGGGAACAAAGGCAGAGACTCAAAGACAGGCAATGTGTAGAGAGTGGAGACCTCAGAACACTCAGTCCTAAACAGGATGTGTCCATCAAATCCCTCCCCTCAGGGTTCAGGGAAACCTATGGAAGAAGAAGCAGAAAGAGTGTAAGAGTCGAAGATGATGGAGAACACCAAGGAAACAAGACCTTCTAAATACAACAGGACACACATAAGAACTCATAGAGACCGAGGCATCATGCACAGGGCCTGCAAGGGTCATGCTCCAGATGGGGTCCTAGAGCTGAAAGGACCAGTGCACACATGGAACCATCGCTAACCCAGAAGCTTTCTCCACTTGTAAACAACAAAAACAAGTCTTCTTAAAGGAGTCTTACTAGGAAAGCAAACTACTCTTAAGAGTAGGCTGCATGCCCAGCAGTAGATGGCCAATAGAAAATAAACTTGGTGGCATCTTTGGAGGGTCCTTTCCTCATATGTTATATGTCCTATCAGGTTTTTTTATAATTTTTATTCATTTTCATTTTTAGGTATATTTATTTATTTATTTTTACCCTACAGGTTTTGCATATATGTTATGGCTTTCAGTNTATGATTTTATGGGATTTCTGAGTGCACAATATTTCAGAGTCCATATCTGTTTCTTGTGCCTTTTCTTGGTCTCTTTTCCTTCTATTTGTTTGTTTTGTCCTATTTCTATTTTTTTTTTATTATTATTATATTTTATCTTATCATTATCCTTTAGATACCTGTTTGTTTTCCAATGAGAGACAGAAAGGGGGTGGATCTGGATGGGAGGGAGGTTGAGAGGAACTGGGAGGAGTAGAGGGAAGGGAAACCATAATTAGAATATATTGTATGAAAAAATAAAAGATTAAAAATTCGCTTAGAACCATATAAAATTATATACAAATTTAGTATTTTCATTAAGAAATAAATTTATTTTTTAAATTTGGTGTGTGAAAATTTCTGTTACAATAATGAATATGAACCACTGACTGAAAAATAGTAACAAACTTTATATTCAACAGTGGACTATCATTCAAAATATGCAGAGGACAGCCAGAGATTGACAGTAAGTAATCTAATTAAAAATATCAAAGACGCTGAGGCAATGTCTTAGTGGGTAAAGTGCTTGCTTGACAAGCATGGGGCCTGAGTTTGGATCTCTAGAAACATGTGTATAGAAAGATTTTTCTCGTGTATGAAGTTGGTGATCCCACCTCTAGGGGACGCTGGAGACTTACTGGCCAGCCAGTCTAACCAATTCCTGATCTCTACACTCAGTGAAAGATTGTAACAAAAATTGAAGTGGAGAATGTTTATGAAAGATACTTGATGGATGTCCATCTCTGGCCTTCACACAAACACACCATGTATATATGGCACATATAAACAACAACCAAAAAGTTACCAAATATTTGAACGGAAACATTATCAAAGAAGGAACTATACAGGGCAACACATCCTTAACCACAGAAACATGAAAGTACTAACCACAAAGAAATTCCCTTATTCGTCTTTTAAAAATAGAAACAAAACTGACCATTGCAGATGTGGAGTACATAGCAATAAAAATGGCTTTCTCTCCAGTTTTCCCAAAACAGCTTGCTTTGACAGCATTGTAATCTCTGAATATGAAATAGAGATGTCCTCATGTTGAAATTACAGCTATCCTATGTCTTGGGCATGGTCAGGAGTCCATCTTTGAGTCCATTTACTGGCTCATCTAACATTATTAGAATTGCAGTCACTACTCAGAATGAAGTGATTCCTTGGAAATTAAGAATCCTACTCTGAGACAAATGTCCTAAAGGCCAGTACACATGAAGTTACCTACTCTTCTAATAGTTGAACTCAGTCAATTCAACCCCAAATNTGACAGAGACAATTCTCTGACATGNCAGAGAATTTAAAAAAATCAGACTTTTCTCTGCTAGTACCAATTCAGAGAGCAACCTTCTATGTCCAAAGTATGTGTTAGGCTACTCTTTGGATCTCTTCCCTTGTTTNTTTATCTGTCCTTTGTCTTGGGTGCAAGTATACATATAGGTAAGAAAGCTTTGCCAAAACTCATTAGATAGGCAAATACATGTACTGGTAGATATAGCCAAGTCAGGCATAATTAAATGCCATGATCCTAAGGATTCAATATAGACTTTGAATCAAACATATTGTTTTTGTCAGTAGCCTGGATTTAGGAAATAGAAAATTCATTGGACATTGTTATGCTCAACTATCACACAGAATATTCCCAAAATAAGACAATCTATGTTCTTTTTTTTTTGAGACAGGGTTTCTCTGTGTAGCTTTGCGCCTTTCCTGGAACTCACTTGGTAGCCCAGGCTGGCCTCGAACTCAAAGAGATCCACCTGCCTCTGCCTCCCGAGTGCTGGGATTAAAGGCNTGCGCCACCACCGCCCGGCCTATGTTCTTTTAAAACCAGTATTAAAGAGCTAATTATATTATTAGGCTAGCTGACTTAATGTTGGGTTTAGTCATTAAAATCATTCAACAAAATTTTTAAAACGTTTGTTGATTTTTTTCCACAATTGAAACACCTATAACATTAGCAAGCCAGTTAAGTTTTCTCTAAAACACTAGAAACATTTTTTTAAAAATCAGATATGGTCTCCATTGGNACAGGAGTTCAGCCTAATGTCGTCTCTCTCTCTCTGAGATTCACACTCCCCACCTATGACCATTTCCATTAAAGCTTAGAAGGCTTCGTTGTTCTCCTTTAATAGTTTACCTACTGCATTGATTCCAAAACACCATTAGTAAATTTGTACAAAATCATTCTCTATCCCTTAAAGTGCAGATTCAAATTGAAATTCATGCAAAAATACCACAACCATTTAGGAGTAATAAAAGCAATGGTTATTTTTCAAAGGCCAAAAAGCCTTCAGGAATTGAGATATTTTTCTTACATCGTGACTATTGAAAATGTCAGTAGGCTTATCATGGCTTCTTTAAATGCAGAAAGTCTACATAGAGGAAGAATAGAGAAATAATTGATTCATTTATGTAAATGATACAATGTTAAAATGTTGCATTTTAATTTGCCTTTTAAAAAGTATTTTCATTTCTTCTGATGCTCTGAAATTGGTCCAAATTAAATGATTTATACAGATTTTTAAGTTACTGACAAAAATGTCTTGCAACTATATTAATTATAGTGCCAGACAATCTGCATTTAAACCTCATCTCTAACATCTACTTACAATACAACAATGGGCTAACTTTTTCCTCATCAAAATGGAGCTACAGATGCACTAAACCCTACAGGAAGGCTGTGAGTGTGAAGTCTTGCTGAGAGATGCCCCAAGCAGCTGTCTGTATGATTTCAGATAAACTATGACTACACACAACCTTCATAAAGTCTCATTGAAGTGGAAAGGACTATGTCTGATTCACTGAAGTTTTGAAGTCCTGTTGAAAGTGAGCTTTTTCAATTGTAGGTTGTCAAGGGGAGTAGAAAGTCATGCTAGTTTAGGATTGGTGGAAATGGCAAGGGCAGTATTTTGTTGTTTTTGTTTTTGTTTTTCGAGACAGGGTTTCTCTGTGTAGCTTTGCGCCTTTCCTGGAACTCACTTGCTGGCCCGGGCTGGTCTTGAACCCGCAGAGACCCGCCTGCCTCTGCCTCCCGAGTGTTGGGATTAAAGGCGTGTGCCACCACCGCCTGGCTCAAGGGCAGTATTTTGAAGAAGGAAGGGATCAGACATCTTAGGGAGTCAACTGTTAATATCAATTGTGATGAGTAGTGGGTCTACAAATTTTACTTTCCAGTCATCTTATGCAAAAATTAATAGTAATGAAGCTGGTGGAATGACAACCTTACATTAGCATTGTTTTGTTTCTTAGTGACCAGGGAGTTTGAAGAAATGTTAAAAGAATCTATATTACTTATGTATTTATCACTTTCATATCTAAAGATACAATTATTATTAAAAGTGAAGATGCCAAATTTTACATAAACAATTTAAAGCTAATGTGGACATGTTTTTCTGTTCTAGGTATGTATTTGTTTCTAGTCTCAGAGAGGAAAGTCTGCAAGCTTTGTACCCCTCCACTATCTATAACATCCTTTCTCTTCACAGTTTACATGTGAGTGAGTGACTATCACTCTGCTCCAAGAAATCAGAAAAATGATCAAAGACACGTTATTTCGAGTGAGCGATAGATCAACAAAAATTTGAATTGTAACAAATTAAGTTCTCTAAAATAGGTGGGCATAAAAGGTTTAAAAAGAGAAAACGTCAATAAGGCCAGCTGTACATATGGGAGTGAACAAAGAATTCACAAAATACATAGCTGCTGAGCAGGCCACAGTTTGGGTTGACCTCAATGCAAATTATGGCTGACTCGTTTAAATCTGATTTGCCAGGAAGCACTTGAGTTATTCTTGCATGATCCAGTCTCCATCATGTGACACAGTGTGGCTCCTATCCTGTGCTGTAAGTGATTTCTANAAGTCATTTCTCACAGGTATCTTTATTTCTTCAGTTGCAGCTATCGCAGGTAATTTTGACTCCCTGGTAGGTTTAAGTATAGTATTTAGCTTAAAATAAACATGGCAATCTTCCTGATCCTTCTGACTTAAATTTATGTTCCACTTTGACCAGAAATGTCCCGGTATATACCTGCTTTCTCAGTATATTTATGAAAACTGCTGCCTTTGCTCAAAAATTGGCCCAAATTTTAATAATTCATTACATGGTCCCTTACTTATGCCACTTTTTTTGCATAAAAACATAGACTTGGAGCCAAAATGTAAGCTTTTAAATTAGACAACTTAATCTGAGGTTATTATTATGATTAAATATGATGATAAAAGTAAAAATGCAGTGTTTACAAAAGGTCCTCTTTAAATGATATATTAATCTGAATATTAATACCCTGAAAGGTTCAAGGAGAAAATATTTTGAGATGAGTCCAAATACAGTTTTACAAATATTATTTTACTTCTGTTCCAGTCAGATGTTCACTGTCCTCCTAACCAATGTGGCAAAGGGAGTAAGTAGAATAAATCAGAGCATCAATGACCAGAAGTAACTTGTAATGTCACTATGGATAAATATTTGCATCTTACAGTTTCAGCTTCCTCTTCTCTAAGCCCATAACCTCTCTCTATTTTTCCATTAATTTGGTCATGAAGACTCCTGGAAAACTGGCTGTAAACAATATACCTTTCCTGACAAGGCTCAATGGGAGGTAGCTATTCAAGTGTTCATAACAGAATATATATTTTTCCTGGTAGATGGCATAAGGACTAAGGATCAAACCTGTAACAAGCTGTACTTCTCCTAACAAACCTAGCCCTATGGTTATTGTCCAACTTGTACCTGGTTCATTCCTACTGGGATCATCACTCTTATAAGAACCCACCCTGGCCAGGAAGAGAGAGTGTCCCAGTGTGTCAGTTAAGCTACATAATGGGGCATTACAAAACAACACACAGGTTAACACTTGACTAGTTGACCTCTCAGCTATAAACACATAGGGTATCTCTGATAAGAATAGTGAACAATAAAAATTAGGATTAACTTTGTAAAAGTAACAGTTCAGAAAAGCATTAGTGCATGTTACTAGTTCCCTAGAAGTTAAAGTATCATCAAAACTTTTGTCCCTTGTATTTCTGTAGGCCAGGGTACAAAAAAAAAGAG
>LZPO01028198.1:14376-30368 GCA_001675575.1 Neotoma lepida | reverse complement strand
AAGAGAGAGAGAGATAGCGAGCTCCTTCTATCAAGCCAGTATCACTCGAAGACCAAAACCAGGAAATGACAACAACAACAAAAAAAACTAAAAGCCAATATATCTGATGAACACAAATTCAAAATGCTCAATAAAATATTTACTTAAGAAACCACATAAATGGACTTAAAGACAAATATCATATGATCATCTCAAAAGAAATAGAAAGAGCCTTTGATAAAATCCAATATGCCTTCACAATAAAAGTCCTAAAGAATGGGGGATAGAGGGAACATAATATAATAAAAGCTATATATGAGTTATATCTCATTCTTCCTGAGATAGATAAAGTAGCATAGAAAGCAGTAGACTTTCCTTAGATGTAAAGATATATATAGTTTACTTAAGCCTTTTTGGTCATCAGACTGTGTGTGCATGGTGTATCTGCATATGTCTGTGTGCATGCATGCACATGTCCATATATATTAATATGTGTATGTGCATATATGTATGTATAAGTAGTATGTGAAAATGTTCACGTGTGTGTGATAGACTGTAATATAAAGTGTATTTCTTACTGTGCATCATCTCAAAAGAATGTGAAAGCTTCTGTCGTATATGTATTCTTCTTACACAATACAACATCATCCTAAATACAGAAAAAAATTGAAACAATCCCACTGAAGTCGGGAATGAGATAGGGCTGTCCATTATTCCTACTTTTTTTCAATACTGTGCTTGAAGCAGTAGCTGGAGTAATAAGGTGAGAGAAGAAATTAAAGATATACAAATAGGAAAAGGAGTTAAACCATCCCATTTGACATGGTATTATACATTAGAGATCCAAAAATTCTACTAGAAATGTCTAGAAACAATAAATTCAGCATGTGGCAAGATAAAGAATCACCTGAACAAATCAAGAGCTTTTCTACACACCAACAACAAATATACAAAGAAAGAGATCATGGACACATTCCCATTCACAACAGCCTCGGAAAAAAATAAAAGTATCTAGGGATAAACCTAACTGTGGAAATGAAGATCTCTATGGTGTGACAGAAGGGTTGACAGAGAGCTGGGGCCTATAAGGATGGTTACGTCTAGTTATGCGTCAAGAGACTCCAGCCAGCCTGAACATGGCAAACATGGCTCTGGCAGGCCTTGCCCTTCTCCCCCATTCCCTCCGCCTTTCTAAAAACCATTAGATTACATTCCTAAAGCTAGCCCCTAAGGTCTATTCCCTTATTTGGCCACTTCCTCCTGCTGAGGCTGACTACCAAGGTCCAGCTATCCAAGTATTGAAGTCCAGCAATGAAAAGCCCCCTAGTGGCTGCCCAAATTAAACACCTCATCCTAANACCAGGTTTCCCCTTTTACTTTTATAAATTGCTATTTGCCCACAGGCCATGTCTGTATCCTCTCTAAGCGGAGGCAGTCCTTTGTCCCCCTGGGACAAATACTCCCCCCTTCCCCCCTTTATTCCCACCCCCGTTTCCCTAGTCCTTTATCTCCTGCCCTTGTCTCTTATTCCTATCTCTGGGGTAAATAAATCTTTGTGCCAAGAACTTGGTCTTAGGGCATCTTGGGCCAATACAGGTCCCTTCAGTGCATACATGGACCTAATATCCAGTACTGTCTAGTGATAATAAAGTATCTTTAAAATACTATACAACTTTCCTGGGTTTCACTAGATGAAACTCAATTGTGGCATATTGAAGACAAGGCTTGACCACTTACCAACACAGATTGTAAATAAGCAAAGAAATGAGAGCACCATGTACAACCAACATATAAATAGCTTCCAGTTCAGACCCAAAAAGATCTTCTGGAAAATCTCAAGTGATCCTGGGTAACATGACTTGGTGAGTACAATCCTGAGCCTCAGTTTCTTTAGCTCCAAAAAGCAGAGACAGAGACGTCAGGGAGAGGGTGTTCTTGACATCTTTGCTACATTGTGAAGACTGAGGTATTCTCTGCCTATGAAACCAATAGATCTTATTAACCACATGGGAAATGGGACCTTTAAATTCAGGGCTTGTACCTGGAACACAATGGCAGGCAGTGTAGTCTGATAGTAGCCATCCTGGTCTGCTTCTGGCTCTGTCTCTTTGCTCCAGTCTTTCTTGTCTGTTTCCAGTGCCTTCCGAAGCCACGCAATGATGTTGGACTAGGAGTTTGGTATCATGGAAAAGGAAAGAACAGGCTCTGAGTTATATCTAAATACTTTTCCACACAGCACCTGTAGTTGCCCAGACCAGATGCAGCTGTTCACAACAATCCTTGCTCCCAGGCATANAGCCTGCTAGAGCAGGCACCTCACATGCAATTCACTGGTGTGCAGTGCTCATATTGGTCTCTGCATATGTGGACCATCAAAACCCTAACTGTAGATAAAGAGGGAAAGGATCAAGAAGGCTATGATGGACATTATGCTGGAGGACAAAACCAGATGTCCAGCATCTGATGGTCAGGCCCAGGCCATTAGAGAACAAACTTGGCAGCCCAGTCATCTCAGGCCACAGCAAAACACAGGTCTCCAGACCTCAGTAGTGGCTTAGATGCCATCTTGTTGCACCTTCCATCTTACTAAGACTGTCTATTGTTTGTGAAACTGATGTCAGACTAGCCCCATGGTCCCCAAATTGCCACTCCACATTGGAACACAGTGCTAAGGTGGCTCATGCTACCTTAGACATAAGCCTTGCCAGCCAAATGGGTGGCACAGGTTGGCTCCTCCAGCAGAAGAGACTCACATATCTGTGAAATGCATTCAAACGAGCTCTTGAACCAGAGTCAAGTGTCCCTTCTTTAACAGAAAATGGACATGATAAGACCCAGAGAAACAGCTAGTCTATTGAGGAGGGGTTAGCTCAGATGTCTCATCACATGTCAGACAGGCAACCACCAAGCACTTTCTGGGACTGCAAGCCAGTTCTACTCACCGTGAGTGTTGACATGTATGTGTCAAGCAACTCAGAGACCACATTTGAAGAGAGTAGAGGCTCCAGGGCACTGACGTCCACTTCTGGGGCTAGCTCCACATTCCCCATCATCTCTGCACTGCAGTGAAAACCAGATGTAAAGGACAAACTACAACAGAATACTCTCAAGTAAATCTACATGTTTGGCTTGACATGTAAATGCACTATCCTAGAGATCTCAATGCTAACACTTCTACAACTCCATAAATCAGGAAGAGCAGAGGTCTCATGGAGAGCACAGAGTAGAAAGATAAAGGATTTGGAGGTCCCTCATGATGTCACCATACAGGCTATGTAGCCACTTAGATAATCTCAATATGGCCTCATCATACTGTGCCAGATGCTCAGGGAGCTCGNATTCAAATGCAGGGAAGAGTCCACAAATGTTTGTCTGTCTTAACTCACTGTCTCCAGAGCTGAGACCAGGACCAGGCAAACCAGAATTGTCAAATCATCACACTCATTAAGTAAGAAGATAATGGACAAGTACTGTTATTTGGAACACTAAGCACGGTCATAAAAGTCACTAATCCCTATATGAGGGTGAGACTAAGGCAAAGAATAAATGTTACTGAAGGAAACATGTCTTCAAGGAAAGAAAGACAACATTCATTTTACTGTGCAGAAGGCAGAGAAACAAATGCTAAGCTTCAGAGAAAATGTATTTGTTCATGCAACTGGGTGCAAAAAAGTCTAGGACACATGACATACTATGGTCTAGGCTATACAAGGTGAAAGACTACAGAATGGGATAATGGCAACTATTTAGACCTCCCAACAGTGGTTAAAAACTAAGTCCAGGACTGTACATGTAAAAGTTATAAAATAATGGGGCCGGAGAGATGGCTCAGTGGTTAAGAGCACTTGCTGTCCTTTCAGAGGATCTGAGTTCATTTCTCGGCACCCATGTCAGGCAGCTCACAACCATTTGTAAGTCCAGTTCCAGTAACAACACCTCTGGCATCTGAAGGCATCTGCACTCACGTGTGCATAACCATATGCATACACATACATAACTCCATATAATTAAAAGTAACAAAAAATAAATCTTTTAAAAAGGGTATCAAATAATGATCATCATCCATGCCTGACAATTTCATTCTGTTCACATTTTTCTATACTGAGGTAAAGAAAAACTCTACTCTAAATAGTTAAAACCACATACAAAATAAACCTCACTGTTAAAAGCATACTTTCTTTCTCCACAGTAACAAGATGGGCAAAAACAAATAAATTTCAGTATATTACTTAATATTGTTTTCTACCCATAAAACCAAGCAAAGTTAAAATTAATAACCATTTTAATTACCTAATCTTAAAGCATCTCACAATAGATTCCCAGTGACATTTTTCAAAGTCCACCTTCAACTACTACATAAAGTGGCTCATGTTCCTTCACATAAAGTAACAGTCTCAAGTTGCAATGCAAAAGGAATAACTGATTTTCTATATAGACTACATATTTTTTCTATATATTCTTGTTGCTATTTCTTTATTTTTTTCGATAGGTCTTGCTATTCTGCCCAGGCTGTGCTCAAACCATCTTTCCACTCAAGTCTCTTGAGTTCAGGACCTACAGGTATGGACTACTAAGTTAAGCATAAAACTGTTTATATTTGGATGATAACTGTTGTAGTGTACTAATAAGAAAAACTAAACCTGGTGACTCTGAACAAGTCACTGAATTTCCTAGGGCCACATGCTCCTAACCTATAAAATGTTCCAATACTATACCTGTCTCAGGGAATCACTGTGAAGAAGCCATAGAAAATAATACCATGGCACACAACAGAGACCATGTAGAAACAACTGTAACCACATGAGAGGTGGTTCACCCTCAAGGGTAATCCCCAACAGGCAGAACAGAAAGACTTTCACAAACCAGAAAAAGGCACAGGTTCAAAATGCATGAGACTGTAAACTGTTGGTCAGTGTGCTTTTAGAAGTTTCTAAATAGAAGAACACATAAGGTATGAAATCAGTTCTACCTGGTATAGGTATTTAGGACCCATGTCAAGAGGCTCACAATCTCATTGGCCTCAAGGTCCTCTGACGCGAGGTCCTGCATCCGAGTGCTCAAGGCCTGGTGGTACATGCTCAGGAGGTTCTTAAAGATCTCATAGTGGGGAGGGAAGCACTGGACCATCAGGTTCTTAGCAATGATGAGATCATCCAGGACATACTTCCGGATGATCTCCAGGTGGCGCACAAGCCACATCTTGTCAGACTCTCTGGTGTCTGCCTGTGTACCTTCGATTCTAGTTGTCACAGTTCTGTCCAAGATGGCAAACATTTTTTCCTTCCAGTTTTTGGGCCTCCCAGGAGGAACAAATCCAGTTTGCTTTTTTCGATCAAGTATCCTCCTGTCAATTTTTTCTTCCCTTTCAATGATCCTGACAACGGAAACCAGCAAGGTGGGATCCCGGCGGACAGTGACCAGTGATCTTTGCAGCACCATCCACAGCTGCTTAGCCAGCTCATCAGAGAGGCCTTGTGTGCTACCAAAGTAGCCATGAATGAGGGTCATGTCCCGTTTATTCCCACTGTCCATGCGGTACTGCTCACACATTAGCCCATCCCGTGAGCACTCCAAGTCCATTAGCTTCCGGTGGGCCTGCAGGAGAGCCCCTTGCTCTATGAGATCTTGGGTCTCCCTCACAATCTCAGGCACTAGAGAAAGGTACAAGTTGACTCAGTTAAAATACATAAAGGCTGTGTGTACACATAGAGATGACAGCAGGTAAAACAGGAGGCACCTGATATCCCTTTCTCTACTTGGACATCTGCCCGACAGACCCTAATGAGTTTGAACTCTAGAATCTATGAAAGGCTAGTAACTCCCAGGAGAAGGCTTAGATGGAAATTAAGTAAGTATAGTAAAGTTCAGCTACATGTGTTTTTTTCTAAGCCAGTGAATGCCATCTTTCACTAGCTAAGGTGGGCTTCAGAAAAAAAATCCCATGCTTTAAGTATGGTGATCCATGTTCTGATTATTGAAGGCTCCTTCTAACTGTTTTATAACTACTATCACTAATGTGAATTCCAGGAAATAAAGAGGATGACTACCTTCCTTTCTCCAATTTTCTCTTTATCTCTTTGGAAGTCTGTCAGATAAGGACATTCAAAAGTGTGCGTGCGTGCGTATGTGTGTGTGTGTGTGTATGTGTGTGTGTGTGTATGTGTGTACATGCATATACATACAGGACATGTCAGAAAAATCACTATGCATGCTCAAGCAGAGGAAAAGGCTCAGAAAAGACATAAAAGGATCCTATGTAAAACAATCTAAAACCAGAATTCTGGCAGATCCCAACATCCAGGTTTATCATGTTAGAATCAAATGCCCAAAACAGAACACACTACCAGCATGCCCCATTCAAAGGTTAAAAAAAAAAAAACAATTCAATACACAGTGCTTCAAAAAAGACCTGATGGCAGGTCTACTAGACATAAAAATTAAAACAACTGTTTTATTAAAGTGGGTGCAAGGTGAATTTGAGCAGGCAGGAGACAGAGCCAGAAAATGTTAAGAGAGGATAATGGAAATTATCAGGAACAGACAGAAAAGTCTAAAGGAAGTAGACAGAGCCCAGATGAACTCATGGACCCATAAAGCAGACCATCATATATACTGTAGTGACCTCAAAAGAAGAAGAGAGAAGAGGGGAGAGATCCTTTAGAGAGATAATGGCTAGAAGCTTCCAAAGTTTGACAGAAGACATTAATGTAAATATTTTAGAAGCTCAATGATCTGTAAGAAAGGCAAACAAAGAGATCCATACTAAGACACAAAACAATCAATCAATGGATGAGGGAACCATGAAAGCAGTAAGAGAAGAAACTTATCACATAAAAGGACTCCTAAAAAAATATCACTAGCAGATTTCTCATCAGAAATTTTGGATACCAGATGTATTTGGGGATTATATACTGAAAGCACTGAAAAAAAAAATACTAGCAATGGCTTTTCTTTTTCTTCTTTCTTTTCTTTTTCTTTCTTTCTTTTTTCTTTTTCTTGCAAGACAGAGTCTCAATCTGTAGCCCATACTGACCTCAAACTTGCAACAATCTTCCTGCTTCAGCCTTCAACTACTAGGACTATAGTGGTGAGCCACCAAGCCCAGCTTTTACCAAGAATCTTTTATAGCAAAACAACCATTCAAAAGTGAGAGAGAAATTAGGATTCCCAAATAAGAAAAAGCTGAAAAACCTTTACAATTAGACCTGTCTGTAGGACATGCTAGAGGGAATCCTATGGGAGAAATGGACAGACAGACAATAACTCTTGTAAAAAGAGTGTAACTGGGAGTCATGAAGAAATTTCAGCTAGAAATGGTGACACACACCTGTAATTCCAGCACTCAGGGGATAGAGGCAGGAGGATCAAGAATATTTAGCTACATAGCAAGTTCAAGAACAGCCTGANTTACCTGAGACCACCTAAAAATCCCAATACAAATACATAAAATAAAATAAAACCCAAGCAAATAAAAACGAAGTAGGGAAAATCTGAACAAAAGTAAAAACAAGTATTTAACACCATTTTTTTGTTTTCTATATGATCTGAAAAATGAATACAGTATCAGTTTGTTTTTGGACATATACAAGGTATAAAGAAGAAACTGAAGAAGGATGGTTATGTAGAAATAAAGTTTTTACATGTTAGTGAATTGCAGATGGAACAGCATGCATATTCTTTCTAACTGCACAGGGACAGTCTCCAGATAGACTGCATTTAGANAACAAATAGAGTCTCAGTAGATTTTTAAACATATAGCTGTACAAAGTATCTTCTTCAAATAAAACAGATAAAGTTGGAAATCAGTAACAGAAGGAAAACTGAAAAATTTACAAATTCTGTCAAATTAAACAATGCTTTTAATCAACAGAGAAAAGATGAAACCCTAAGGGAAACTGAAAGGTATGCAGAAAAGAATGAAAACAAAACTTAGAGGATGCAGCACAGCGGTGGATATAATGAATAATATATTTCTAGAGCAGCTTCCATTAAGAAGAAAGATCTCAAACCAACAACCTAACTTTACAACTTAAGGAACTGAAAAAGAAGGGTTAGAGAGATGGTTCAGTGGTTAAGAGTACTTGCTGTTCTTGTAGAGAATCTGATTCAGTTTGCGGCACCCACACTAAGACTCACAATCACCTACAACTCCAGTTACAGGAATCTAATGCCTTTTTCTGACTTCTGTAGGCCCTAAGCATGCATGTGGTACACAAACATAAATGTAGGCAAACACTCATATACATAAAATAAATAAATCTCAAAAAAAATAACTAAACCCCAAGCTAAAAGGAAGGAAATAATAGAGATCAGAATAGATAAACAAAATAGAGAATACAAAAACAGAAAATAAAAATCAATAGAGTTAACTTGGTCCTTTGAAAAGATCAAGGAAACTAGCAAACTCTTAGGTCAAATGGTCTAAGAAAAAGGATTCTAATTAATATACGAAAACAGGAATATTTTTACTAATTTTTCAGAAATTGATTAAAAAAGACTGTAAGAGAGAACAATGAAAAACTGAATACCAAGAAACTGGGCAACCTAGATCAAATAAATTCCTGGAAATGAAACCCTACCAGACTGAAAAACAAAACAGTAGAAAATCTAAACAGATCTCTCTACAAAGAAAAGCCCTAACCCAGTCATATCACTAGTGAATTGGCCAATGTTTCTCGAGATTTTCTAGATACTGAAAAGAGTTCATGACTGGAGACAGCTGACATGGATGAGCTGTGGAGCATTCTGCATTCCCTAACACAGGTAGCAAAGAGATAACTCCGGCCAGTCAATCAGTCAGTCCTCTGCCTCTTTCCCAGGATTCTCCCAGTTCTGGCTGTCACACTGAGACTCCTACCCTGTTTTCTACCCACCTGGCTCCCATTCCACCTGTTCCCTGGCCTGTGCACTTACTTGCCCTAGCTTAAGAACTACTGTTCTCACAGATCCTCCTTTTCAGCGCCTGTGTCTCATCCCATCCAGTCAGCTACCCCTCTACTCTTGTACAGAAGACTTCTAGAAACTCATCCACAGCCAAAAGCAGTGGCTCTGCAGTGTACCACCACTCACATAGAATAGTATGCTCTCTACTGGTCCTTATTGACATTTGTTCAACTGACCCTTTCCAATCATGATCAGAGAAGTTATCTGAACAGGCAGAATCAAGCTTACTGTGCTCTCAAGGAGGATAGGCCTAAAAAGTACATTGCAAAGAAATGCTAGCCTGCCTCTACAAGTCTCACAGAGCTCCCAGTGTGTGAAGGAAAAGCAGGTATGTGTCTGGGAAGGTACCATCATGAGTGTTCTAGCAGCCACCCAAATCTTCCCCCAACTCCCCTCTGCTATCTGTCACTCACCAGAGAATATATTCTTGAGGTTTTCCACAGCTGCGGCCAGCTGGCTGTGCTGCACCACTGCATCTTTTACATCTTTGAGACTCTCAATGGTGTTGATGCTCTGCCTCCAGTCCTTGCTGACATCAGCCAGTGACTGCTGGATATCTTTGACATCATTCAGCGCATTGTGGAGCTGGCTTAGGCCTGTGCGGACCCCATCTAGCTGTGACTGGATTGCGGCCTAAGGGAGACACCATGCAGGTAAGTAGAGCCAATGACAGCCATATATGATTTCCTAAGGAATAAATTTTTCCAGGGAGAATCAGGTTCAGAAAGAATCATTTAAGGGGAACAAAAATCACCTAATTCCAGAAAAAAAAAAAAAAGAATTTAATGGACTCACACAGGAACTTTTTGTTTTTTTCAATACTGCCTGGGAACAGAACAGTGTTACATTTTTAAATAATACTTTACGTTTCAATGATACTTAAAAGAATCATGGGGGGAGGGAAATTTCATTCAGGAGAGTACAGTAAAGAATAAATTTAAAAAGGAATACAAAGGAGAACAAAGATTCTATCATATCCAACTCAGTAAACCAGCAAAATGCTATCTGGCTAAGGAGAGAGCAAAGACCAAACATTAGTCCAACTGACTAGAAAATAACCAACAAAATTATAGTAGCCAGCAAACTGCTCTCACTAACTAAATACAAAATGGCCTTAATTCTCCAATTAAAAGATGCAAACTAGTTGACTGGATTGGGAAAAGAAAAACAACAACAACAACAAAAACAAAAACAAGATCCAAGTATCTATTATCTCCAAGAATCACACCTTACTGGCAAGGATATTCACAGACTGAGAGTGAAAAGATAGAGGTTGATTTACTAAACAAATGAAAGCTGAAAAGAAGGTGACATAGCTTTTCTGAAACAGGATAAAGCAGACTTCGAACAAAAATTAGGTCACTATTCTGAGATTTGATAAAGTAGTCTTAAAAGCAAAATTAGAAGATATAAATACCAATGCATATTAATTAAGGGAACAATTCATCAAGATGATACAACAAGGCCAGTCAGAGAAGAGATAAGAGGCCCACCTGCCCTCAAGAACCCTCCTACATCATTGGTTCTGAATCCCAAAGACCCACCCCACTTACACCCCTTCCCACACCACCACCAGCACCTGCTGCTGCTATGCCCCAGCTCCACAAAGGCATTTATTAACTGCTCAGGCACAGGTCATGCCATTCAGAAGAACAGCTCCAGACTATACCAGTCAGAAGATCAGATAAGCTAATTCAGGCAGAGATTCACTACTGCACCAGAGACCAGACCCCAGACAGGAGGGCCTATAAGTAACTCTGTGGGTTTGGTCCCAGGTTTCAGCACCAAAATATAAGTAACTTTGTAGCAACTCTGGGGGTTTGCTTGGAGCTCTGCTAGGACAGCTGATGGCTGAAGCTGCAAACAGACAGCTCAGCACTGGAGGGCGAGGTATCTCGGACACCTCGAGCTGGTTAGGACAGCTCTGCCCTGGAGGGGAAGTTATTCTGACTGCTCAGGAGAGTCAGGCCTGGAACTGCTTCTGCAGGGAAGGGTATCCTGACTGTCTGGGAGAGTCAGGTTATACCTGGTGTGGTGGGGGATGGTCTCCCTGAAGGATATAGCAATCTTGCTCCTCTCCTGGAGAGCCACTACATCTGAGCTTTGCTCAGCCCCCACTTAAGGGGGCTTCCTAGCAGAGCTCTGCTTCTCTGGCCTAAGACATTACTTTTTTTTTGCTTCACTCTGCAAAAGTGGAAACCTCTGCAGAAATGTAGCAATCTCCTCGGCTCTGGAGCAAAGTGTTACTTATTCAGCTCTCCCTTGCTCTGTCCACTGAGGGATATCTCAGCAAGGATCTTTTGTTTAGCTCCTCCCCACTCAATCCACTGTGGGACGTCTCAGCAAGGATATTCTGTGTGTCAGTGAATGAAAATCTTCACACCCAAAACTCTTTTGAGAAAGAGATTTATTTGGGAAGGAGGAATCCAGGAGAGTAGCTGCCTCTACCAGGGTGGAGAGAACAGCCCACAAATGACCAGGCTGGGCGGTTTATATAGGATGTCTTGGAGGTGGAGTCAACCAGGGATTGGTTAGTTTTTTTCTGCCCAGGGATTGGCCAGTTTTGTGGGAGAGGGGCAGTGATGGCCCTGATTTCAGAGCCAAACTGTGTTTTTTTCACTGGCCTTTCTTGGCTTTTTAACACTAATTCTAAGGTCAGGGCACATTTATTTCACTGACTCTGATTCTAGGGTCCAAGAGTGTTACTTTGGTACTGGTTTCAGAGTCAGGACATGTTTCCTTGGTTCTGGGTTTGGGGATAAAGTGTTCCTTTCTCTGGCTCAGGTCCCAAACCCAGGCTGTGTTTCTTTCCCTGGTCTTTCTTGGCTTTTTGACACTAATTCTAAGGCCAGGGCACATTTCTTTCACTGACCCTGCTTCTAGGGACCAAGAGTGTTACTTTGGTACTAGTTTCAGAGTCAGGGCACGTTTCCTTGGTCCTGGATTTGGGGATAAAGTGTTCATTTCTCTGGCTTAGGTCCCAAACCCAGGCTGCGTTTCTTTCCCTGGTTCGAGGCTCCAGGGACAGGGTGCTACTTTCCTGCTCTGTGATTGTTTGGTTTCACAGGTCATTTTTCTGGCTTAGGTCCCAAACGCAGGCTGTGTTTCTTCCTGCCCTGATATGAGCCATCTTTCTCTAGTTCTGGGCTCCAGGGTCAGGGTGGGTTTCTTTAACCAGCCCCTTTTCCATACAGGGCCCACTCGCGGAACTCCTATACTCTCTCAGTGCACCCCCCACTACTCCCAATCCCCACTCCCCTCCTCATTACCATGTCCCATCCCCTAACCTTGAGTTTCAGGCAGAGACTTCCTGCTGAACCAAAGGCCAAGCTAGCCACCAGAATTCCAGGCCCCAACTTGGGCAGTGACTCCCTGATAGAGCAGAGGTCATGCCAGTTGCCAGAAATCCATGCCACAAAGACTAGAAGAACAAAGAGAAAACAGAAACCAAAGAACAAAACATCTATCCAACAAAGACAAACTCAGAAATTGGCACCTAGCTCTATAATCATCCCAAATCCAGATGCTTAGACACCAATGTAAGAACACAATCAACAATAGCCAGGGCAATATGCTACCACCAGAGCCCAGCTATCCCACTATAGCAAGGTCAGAATATTCCAACACAGTGGAAGTACAAGAAAACTACCTTAAAACCAATTTTATCAAGATGATAGAGGAAATGAATACCCTTAATCCCAGCACTTGGGAGACAGAGGCAGGTGGATCTCTGTGAGTTCAAGGCCAGCCTGGTCTACAAAGTGAGTTCCAGGACACCAAGGGCTGTTACATAGAGAAACCCTGTCTTGAAAAAGTAAAAAAACAAAACAACAAAAAAGAGGAAATAAATAAGTCCCTTAAAGAAATCTATAATGAGATCTGGTGCTCTCTTCTGATGCTCAGGCATACATGTAGGCAGAACACTGTATACATAATAAATAAATAAATCTTAAAAAAAAGAAAAGAAATCCAGGAAAACACAAACAATTAGAAGAAATGAATAAATCAAAACAGGTAAAGGAAATGAATAAAACTGTTCAAAACCTGCAAAGAGAAATAGAAGAAATAAAGAAAGCACAAACTGAAGGAATTCTAGAAATGGAAAATCTAGATAAGAGAACAGGAACTACAGACAACTATCAGCAACTGAATATAAGAGATAGAGAGAGAATCTCAAGTATTGAAAATATGATAGAAGAGATAGATACATTGGTCAAAGAAAATGTTAAATCTAAAAAATTCCTGACACAAAACATCCAGGAAATCTAGGACACTATGAAAAGACCAAACCTAAGAATAATGGAAACAGAAGAAAAATCCCAGCTCAAAGGCCCAGAAATTTTTTAACAAAATCATAAAAGAAAATTTTCCTAACCTAAAGAAGGACGTGCCTATAAAGGTACAAGAAGCTTACAGAACACCAAATAGATTGTACCAGAAAAGAAAGTTCCTTTGCCACATAATAATCAAAAAATTAAACATAAAGAACAAAGAAAGAATATTAAAAGCTGCAAGGGGAAAAGGTCAAGTAACATATAAAGGTAGACCTATTAGAATTACATCTTACTTCTCAATGGAGACTCTAAAAGCTGGAAGGGCTGGAGAGATGTCTTGGAGACTCTAAGAGACCATAGATGCCAGCCCAGATTACTACACCCAGTAAAATTTTCAATCACCATGGATGGAGAAAACAAGATATTGCATGACAAAGTCAAACTTAAACAATATCTACCCACAAATTCAGCCCGACAGTAGGTACTAGAAGGAAAACTCCAAACCAAGGAGGTTAACTATACCCATGAAAACATGGGAAATAAATAATCTCACACCAGCAAAACCAAAAGAGAAACACATACACACACAGACACACAGACACACACACACACACACACTACCACCACCACCACCAACAACAAAATAACAGGAATTAACAATCATTGGTCATTAATATCTCTCAGTATCAATGGACTCAAATCCCCAATAAAAAGACACAGGCTAACAGAATGGATATGAAAACAAGATCCATCCTTTTGCTGTATACAAGAAACACACCTCAACATCAAAGATAGATATTACCTCAGAGCAAAAGGTTGGGAAAAGATTTTCCAAGCAAATGGATCTAAGAAGCAAGCTGGTGTAGCTATCCTAATAGCTAACAAAATGGACATCAAACCAAAATTAATCAAAAGAGATGAGGAAGGACATTTCATACTCATCAAAGGAAAAATCTACTAAGACTGTTTCAATTCTTAACATCTATGCCCCAAATGCAATGGTACCACATTAGTAAAAGAAACATTACTCAAGCTTAAATCATACATCAAACCTCACACATTAATTGTACGAGACTTCAATATCCCACTCTCACCAATGGATAGGTCATCCAGACAAAAACTAAACAGAGAAATAAGGGAGCTAACAGACATTATGAACTAAATGGACCTAACAAATCTACAGAANATTTCACCCAAACACAAAAGAATATACCTTCTTCTCAGCACCTCACAGAACTTTCTCCAAAACTGACCAAATATTCTGTCACAAAGCAAGTCTCAACAGATTAAAAAAAAAAAAAAAACTGAAATAACCCCTTATATCCTATCAGACCACCATAGATTAAAGCTGGATTTCAACAACAACAGAAACAACAGAAAGCCTACAAACTCATAGAAACTGATAGACTTAGATGAGAACTTACTATTATTTTGCTAAAGGGACACAGTATTAAATTGATTCCTAATGACTTATCATTTTACAATTAGATCAATGCATCACTCAGTCCTCATCTGAGAAGCTTCTATTTTCAGTAGATGGTGTTTAACACAGAAACTCATAACTGGCCAAGGTGCAGAGAATAAGAAACTGTAGAATGCTCAGCCCTAAAGGGAACATATCTTCTATACACTGCCCCTTCTTCCGCACAATGTTCAATCAGGGACCACTGTGGAAGAAGTGACAGAAGGTATGTAAGAGCCAGAGGGAGTGGATGACCACATGGAAACATCTTCTGGATTTGGTAGGGCAGCTGCACATTTGAACTCACAGTAGTTTTGACAGACTGCACAAAACCTGTACAAGCCCAAACCAGACCAAATCATAGTGAGGGGAGTTGGGCACACAATCCCACCCCTGACAGCAGAATAGTTGGCAATTGTTAGCTGCTGAGAAAGGAAGGGTCAGTTTTCTCAACAGCATTGCTCCTGGTAAGNTGGCCACACTCCAGTGGAAGACCACACACCTAAGAATATCTGGGCAGCACAAACTGGTCTTGGAAAGTTGTTTGTTTGTTTGTTTGTTTTTAGAAAGATACAAAGTTGGTTGGATAGAGAAATGGGGATGGGCCTGGGAAGAATTAGAGGTATGAATATTGTCAAAACACACTGTGGAAAACTCAAAACTTTCAAAGAACTAAAAGATATNTAAAAACAAAACAACAATAACAAAAAGCAATCCTAAAATTGTTACAGAAGCACAAGATTTCAAAATAGTCAAAGCAATTCTAATCAAGAATAAAGTTTGAGGCATTACAATTCTTGATCTCAAATTANACTACAAAGTGAAAAAAATAAAAACAGCATGGTGCTGACACAAAAACAGACCCAAAAACCAATGGANTAGGCTAATAATGATCCAGAAAAGAAAAGAAATACATTATAACTACAACCATTTAGTTTTTGATAAAGCTATCAAAATCATAATTGGAAAAGGCAGTCTCTTTACAAACAGTATTGGGAAAAATGCAGTATTCACATGTAGAAGAATAAAACTAGATCCCTATCATTCACCTTGCACACAAATCAATTCAAAATGGATCAAAGAACTTAATGTAAGACCTGAAACTCTGAAAATGCTAGAGTAAAAAAAACCAGAGAAACACTGTAAGCTATAAGCATAGACAAACATACATTGAAAAGAACTCAAATAGGCTCAAGAAATAATGATTAAGAATTGACAAATAGGCCCGGCGGTGGTGGCACATGCCTTTAATCCCAGCACTCAAGAGGCAGAGGCAGGCAGATCTCTGTGAGTTCGAGGCCAGCCTGGGCTACTGAGTGAGTTCCAGGAAAGGC
>LZPO01028197.1:27774-39415 GCA_001675575.1 Neotoma lepida | reverse complement strand
GCTTGCTTTTCTCTTCTTCAAGAGAGGAGCTTAAGGACATCATTTGAACATCCCTCAATATGGCACAGCACACTCAGCAGTTGTGGCCACCACCGGTTTGTCCTCAAAGCAGTTCTGAGACNACTTTAATCTCCATTTCCCATTTAAAACCAACTCTAGGTCCTGGCTGAAAACTATGCCTTCAGGTAATGAGTTTCAAACCAGGAATGGAATTGGTCCTTGCAGGGGACAGAACTCACAACTTTGGCCTCATTAGTACCACAGACACAGCTACTGAGCTGGCCCCAATAGAGCTACCGAAGAGTCACTTTTCTGATTGAGAACATCTGGCAGCTGGCCCCACACAATCACAGCACATCAACAGCAGGGCAGACCCTATAGAATCAGTCTCAGCATCTACAAAGCCATCAGCTCTCAGGTTCCCCCTAGCGGAACGGAGGCCACTAGGTGTTAAGGGGGAGATTATAAACCAGAACACACAGACAGGGAGATGAAATGTGATCAGGAGAGCAAGTTACTCAAGGTCTTTCCTTAGACAATGCTCANTGAAGCAATATCAATATCAATGTCACAAAATTAATAACAAAGCTTAAGACTACACCAAAACCCAACATCTGCATACCAGACTTACCTATAAAAAAAATCCTATCAATGTTCTCACTTGCCTTTCCTATCCCACTAGTACTAAAGACATCACCATTACCTCTAGGAAATCTTACCTGATGGGTCTCTACCCTGGGAGGCTACCCCTCTTCTTCCCACATTCCCCTGGCTTCTTGCCANTGATGCTGACTTTCCACGTGTCTATAATTATCTTTTAATTTTTCCACCCAAAGTGTGCATGCTCTTAGTGGTAGGGGAAATATTTTTGTTCATGCCTGTGTTATTNTGTGGACTAGAACAAAATCTATCAACTGGGCTAAAGATAATGGCTCTGTGGTTAAGAGCACTGGCTGCTATTCCAGAGCACNAGGGTCCAACTCCCAGCACCCACATGGAGGCTCACAACCATCTGTAACTCCAGTTCCCAAGGATCAGATGCCCTCTTCTGACCTCCACAGGCACCAGGCATGCACATGGTGCACAAATATACATGCAGGCTAAATGCTCATACACATAAAATAGATAAGAAGAAATAGAAAATCCATTAATTGTGAAATCCACATGGGTTAATATGCACTTTATCACATAACTTGTCACACAAAGTTCTGGCCCTAAACTCAGTGACCAAAACACATTATAAATCTGTACTCAGGTGTCCAGGTGCTACTGATCTAGGTGTAGTCCATCTGGGCTTTGCTTAGGCTTCAAGCCTGTTCCCCCTGACTCTAATCCTCCTTGGAACAGTGAACCAGGTGAGGCTGATCATTTCAAGGAAATAACCAAAGCACAAGGTGCCAGCAGAAACACATGCTGCTCCTTAGGTTGGGCACAGACCCCTCCACATGCATGACCTAAGCAAGTCACAGGGACAACACTAGCTCACTGGGTGGAGAGAGATGCTCCATCTCTTCTGGAAAGAAATGCACAGTGATATAGCTAGAGACAGAAACCAGAAATTGGTGATTACCATCTACCGTGAAACCCATTCTCCCGTGAAAGACCCCTCATCCAAGCAACTGGCCACTTTCACACACTGAAGTCTGTGTTTCACTATTGACAATCAGTGCCTGCATGACTTGGTTATAATACATAGCACAGAACATGGATGCACTGATTATTAACTATTCTCACCAGTGACCCAACAGGAAATAGCAGGGATCAATGTACACTGATGAATGTCTGTAGCCAAAGGCCACCACCACCTGCTCTTACCTGACACTCCCAAATCAAGGCAGAACACAGTCCCTTGAGCCTTGCTCCAAACATAACTTTCTTTCCAAGACATAATTTTTTNGGGGGGTGGGCAAGACAGAAGGCTCAATGATAAGAGTGCATATTGCTTTCGCAGAGAACATAAGTTCAGTTCCTTCCCAGTACCCATGCACAAGGAAGTTCACAACCACCTGTAACGCCACTTCTAAAGGACCTGGTGCCCTCTTCTGGCCTCCATGAGCACCTACACTCAAGTGCACATACCCCCCCAACCCCACCCTGCACTGACAGACACATACACATATACATGATTTAAAACTAAATAAAGCTTCAAAACATAATTTTGAAGCATTAGCATCAGTACGACACAGACTAAAGAAATGAGATCCTTATATGGGCAGGGTTGGAGAGAAGAAACAAGAGTCAGCCCCACCCACATCCGTACCCTTACAGTGAAGGGACAATGATAAACCACTCTATAAGCCAAGTCCAAGGCATTCTGACCCAAAACCAATTACAGGAAAATAGGCTTATTTTACTATCAAGAAAGCTAGTCTTACACTTTTATGAAAATACTTCTAAAAACATTCTCAATAAAGCTTCAACCTGAATAGTGTCAGGCATTGCTCTAACATGAAGATAGCACAGAGATTTCACTCCCACTTAAGGGCAACCTACAGATTTTATCCAAGAAGATTTGGAAAGATCAATATGTCAATCAAAATGTGAGAGTCATGTCTTTCTTCTTTTGCGACACTGTGTAGTGTCCACATGTGACAGAGAAAGCTCAGCCATGNGTAGCTTGGCTCTTTTTTCTACCACAGGGAAAAAAAATGGTTTTAGAAGTATAATGCATTTATCTCTCATGAGCTTAGAAATAAATATTTTATGGTTGATCTGAAGCAGGAGTCAGCAAACTTTTTTTTCTTGAAAGGGCCATAAAATAAGTATTTTTTAGCTTGCTGCTGTCACAAGAAAGGCACAAGCCTGTGCTCCAATAAAATTTTACCACAACAGCAGGAGGCGAAGTGGATTTGGCCCATGGGTCATATTTTGTTGATCCTTGTTCTAAAAGGATGAATATGCATTTATCCAAAACTCTAGAATAAGCTCTGGGAAAAAAAATGAAAACTCAGGTTTATCTTAAGTGAGAGTGAAATGCTCTTGCCCTGTGCTGTCTTTGCTTAAAACAAAACCTTATGTGGCTGCTTCACAGAGAATATGTCTGAACTACCTATCACACCCCCAGGAAATCCAAATTAGGTCATTCTTTGCAAAGGTGAGTCTAAATGATACTACCTAGTCAGTTAGTTCTCAATTAATCCTCTTTATAGGTCAATGGACTGGGAAATTAGGTTCCCATTTTGCAGATAGGGATACTGAGGCTTTCTGAGCATGGTCATTCACATAAGATCACATAGCTGGTACATAGTAGAACCAGGACCTCAACCAAGTATGTGTGGATTCTGACTCAGACGTTCTCAAGCTTCATAATGGATGCTAAGCTGCAATGGTTATAAAAATGAAAATGCCAGTTTTCATTCAGGAAATGTCAGGAAATGTCAGTTTGGGTCTAAGGAAATCATTAGTGATGAATTCAAATTTCCAAGCATGATGTTCATTAAACTCTATCTTATGAAATATCAGAAGCAAGTTAAACATCCAATATTAAAGGTAAAGTTGAACAAATTTAGATACAACTATCAAAACTAATGTTCGGGGGTTAGGGAAATGATCAGTGGATAGAGTGTTTATCATACAGGCCAGAAACAGGAGTTCTGATCCCTGGAACCCATGGAAAATTTGGACAGATATGGCACCCATATATAATCCCAGCACTGCCAGGCAGATATGGCATCCATCTCTAATTCCAGCACTTAGGAAGCAGAGACAAGGGATCTCCAGAGCAAGCTGACTAATTGGACCAGCCAAACCCAAANTTCTGGGTGCAGTGAGAGACCCTGCCTCAATAAATAGAGAGAAGCATGGTCATGGAAGATACCTAATATCAACTTCCGGACTCCACACACCTGTGCACATGTGTGTACATGCACCCACACACATGCCCCCACATAAGAATATGCATACATACCTGGATGCATGCCACACACATATACATGAGAACATGCAAAAATAAATAAAATAATGCTCATATAAATTTTCAATGATAGTAGAAAATAATCACTGTAATGTTGCTTTTCAAAACCCTGAGGGCAACATGGTACTGAAAGCCGAGCCCTGCTTTATCAGGTATATGAAATGTATAAAAAGCTACAGAAGAAACTGTAATTCTTTATGATTACTGAAGTTCCTATGACCTGGGGATGACAAGCAATTTTGATGTTTGCCAAACTTCATTCAATATACATATTTGACTTTTCTGATCTGATTAATTCATTTAAAAGCAATCTTTTAATGAGTTTTTTATCCTTAATTATTTTCTAATCTCTCTCCCAGTATTCTATATCTTTTCTCCTTGTGTATAAATTACTCACAAGAGAACATTTTAAAAGCAACCATTCCATCTTCCTTGACTGCAGGCCACCCCACAGCCCTTTGGAAAGCTGAAGTGATGCTCTCTGAATGATCTGACTGTGAATTCTATCCTGTGTTATAAGCCCTGTGGAGTGGAAAGGAACCTCTGGTTCTTGGTTCCATTGTCTATCCTTATCATGGTTATAGACCAGAGAAAAAACAAAAGAGCCCTGTACTACACACAGTATGGCAATACCATTTGCAGTTTTTCTGCCTAATCTTGTGCAGTTTCATAATGCCTGACACAGGAACAATGAGTNTGGTGTTTCTTCTAATACAAAATGGCANAACAGACTAAATAGCAATGTCAAAACACCAGGTACCAGGAGAACCAGGCTGGCATCCCCAGCAAGGCCATGTTGGAAACAGGTGGTCCAGCACAAGTCAAGAAAACTCACCCTGATTTAACACCCTCATGCTCCAACTAAGACAAGTAGCTGTGCTTTCAAGATGCATGAGAGACACATAGTGATCTAACGAGAAAATAGTGAAATCATAAACCATGTTCTCTAAAGGGTTAACCTCCTTTCACTTCTAGCAAGGACACGGGGGTGTTCCCTCCCTATCACTTCCAGGACTAGATGTTAAGGAATGGTTGCCCTGGAAATGGTGTTTTACCTCTGTAATGAAAAAGAGACACCGTGTGTGTGTGTGTGTGTGTGTGTGTGTGTGTGCGTGTGTGTGCTGCACTGTATATGTGATCTTTGTCTCACTTGGCTGCTCAGCAATGGGAGTCAAAGATATGTGTAAATGATTGACATTTTCCTAGCTCCTGCCAATCCTCTGGCTTCCCTTAATCACACTTTTCACTTTTCTATAAACATTTTGGATGCTATTGCATAGATATTTCAAGTAAGCTTTTGTGCTGAAATGTTGTATTGATGTGTATCAACATATATACACAAAAGTATAAAAACATAAACTGCTTACTAAATTTTCATAAACACACTATGATCATCTCCAACCAAATCAATATATATATATATATATATATATATATATATACATACATATATATATTATCAGTATCACTGTAGGAATATTCATTCAACACCCACCCCCAAGATAATAAGTGTCCTGACTTCTACATCAAAGATTGTTTAGCTTGTGTTTGAAATATGGGTTTGTAGAACCATATACCAATTTGTCCCTTGTGTCTAGCTTCTCATGTACAAGTCGACTGAGAAAAAGCCCATTTCATTGTGTGAAGTCATTCATTATCTTGGCTGGATAGTGTCTTTTGCATGAGTAAATCACAAATTAACCATTCTACAGGGAGCTTCTGAGCAGTTTCTGGGCTTCGGTCTTACAAATAATGCTGTGAGCATCACACAGGTGTCTGTGAGAAACCGTGCTTGACCACTTCAGTTTACCTATACATCAAGGCAAGAGGTGGTTCTTCATAAAAGATGCATGGATTTAGCTTATTAGGCCTGCTAAATTTATGCTTCAAGTCGCAGCTTATGGAATTTCAGCTGCCTCATGTCCTCACCAACATCCTATCCTTATCATTTAATCAATCTGGTGAATGCAGGGTAATTTTACTATAGCTTTAATTTTCACTTCCTGGTGACTAATGAGATTCAGTATATTTGCATATGCACAGTATCTATCTGAATGTCCTCTCTGGTAAATGCTTTTTTAAGACTCTTAACATCACACTTTACATTTTAAAGGCAATTCTTGATTATCTCTAGCAAGACAGGAAGGACTAACAGGAAGAATTAAAAAAACAGTAGATGTTTTGAAAAAAANTTTTAATTTCTCTTTGGAGGCTAGGAGATGGCTCAGTGGGTACAGCACTTGCTACACAAACATGGGGACATGAGTGAGGATACCCCAAATTCAGAATGCATTACAGAATGTACATCTGTCATCCCTGCTTTTCTAATGAGATGGACAGTAGAGACAGGAGAATTCCCAGAAGCCCACAGGCCAACTGATGCTAGTCCCAGAGCTAAACTCTAAGTACCACTGTCAGAAAGAGAACAATATGCCTTGTTTGTCTCTGTATGCAAAGGAACTGCCTGGCCCTGTGCCTGACAGACACCAAAAAGGCAAACAATTGCTGAGTGACTCATATTTCCACTTGGTCCTCCGCACTGGCATAGAACACTGCGTGTCTTAGACAGCTGCCGTGACACTTCCGCATTGGTAAGAGCCTAGAGAGCAGTAACAGAATGACCTCCTCTAGGCAGAGCTGTCCACAATGTTCAGGGAACAATTGACTTTCCCCCTCCCTAGTTTCCTTTTAATAAAGATCCAGGTAAATCCACATAAGGCAAGAGCAACACATTTCCCAAGTTGTACACTTTCCCTGGCAGTGAAGACATGCAGTGTCTGCAGTACCCTAGAGACCACCCTGGGATGACTGCATTCAAGCAAACACACCAAGGACCTTACCTGTGGCAATCCTTGTACCATGTCCTTTGGAATACATGTTGCAGTAGAAACTGTTGACTGTCCTCTTAAATCTGTTTTTCCCTTATTGACAGAAAAAAATTCCAGTTTTTATCTAGATACTATTACCCTATTACCCAGATAAGACAGCTTTCCGATGGATCATACATTTTGATATACGTACACAATTAAGTTCTGAGCAATAAGATACATAGAGAGATACAAAAAGGAAATCTTCCTAAAAGAGAGTGAAGGGCTGGTGACATGGCTCAGTTGGTACAGGTGCTTGTCATTAAGCCTGCTGACCTGAGTTCAATCCCCAGAACCCACATGGTAAGAGAACCAATTCCCCCAGGTTGTCCTCTGACCTCCACAAAAGTACTGTGGAATATGCATATGTGCAAACACAAATAATAAATAAATAAAGTTTTAAGGGGAAGAAACGTGGCCTTCACTCCACGTGCAATGGCTGGAACTCAAGCAGCCACCTTAGACCACCAAATTTAAAGTGGCAAACTCTGGACAGCAGACAAGAAAACTGAAAGGAGGCTGGGCCTCTTTCAACTTTGTAATCCCATGGGCCAGGCGGATTCCCCCTCTTTTGACCGTGTTCGTAAGAAGTGTACTCATGTCCATCTTGTTGAAAACACTATTAGGTTGAGGCTTCCTGTAGGTAGAGGGTCATAACCCCATCTAGTACATGAGTATTAACAGGCCCTGTGATCCTACTAACGAACCCATAGATGAGGGTTAGCCTTCCTCTCTTGTGGCGTCGCCTATAGTGAGTCACTTCAGTTCTCTGAACCTCAGTTTCCCCATCTATAAAGGAAGGAGAAAACAGGGTGTTGTAATTTTCCATAAGGCTTTTAAGAACCAGGACTANTGAGCAGTTCTGATGATGAAATACAAAAATGGAGAGGACTCTTATTTCCCACAAACAGAGGTTTCAAAGAGAAAATGGAGTTAGAGAAAGCACCATCTGAGAAGTCCCTTCCAGTAAAGGGGAAGGGACACGGAGACAACCATCTCCTGCCCNGGTGTGCCATGCCACCTCCTCTCCTCTGCTCTCTCCAGGTCATTCCTATTTTCTAAATGAGAATTTAATTTTGCTCTAACACCATTATTACATCTAAATTAAATATTTATTGGGCTGAATATCAATTGACTTTTAGAAATAAAGATTTGAAATTTATGAGCGAACATGGAGTAATTCAATAATTGTAAATTTCACAACGGAGCTTTGTAATCAATTACTGTTTGGTAATGATATAAACATGTGTGATTCTCCAGAGACCCTGGTCAACTATAAATTAGATTCTGCACACACAACAATCTGGCAACATCTCCACACTGGCTTTGTCTCTTTTGAGAAATAACAGAAGCCAGAGATTAATCCCAGGCAGGCTCTCCCTGGCCACACATCTGGACCCCAGCTTACTCATCAGTCAGTCTGTGTTCAGACTAGACTTAATGAGAGCTCACACAAAATGTAATTCCAAAGGTAAATCACCTGGAAATGAAGCAAGCACCATGATCCAACTCAAAGAGATGCCCTGCTATGTGTGGAAAGCAGACAATTATCTACATATTCATTGTCCACCAAATAGCTACCAAGACCCTGTCATGTCATGAGAGGAATGGATGTATGAGCAAAGGATTATTCTAATTTTATAAATAAAGAAATAAGGGCCCAGGGCTAGAGAAATATCCTGGTTGATAAAATGCTCCCCATAAATGTTTGAGGACCCAAGTTCAATCCCCAATACCCATGAAAAAGCTGAGCATGGTGAAATGAACTTGAAATCCCAGCACCAGGAAAAGAGAAACAGACAAATCCCTGGGGTTCACTGGCCAGTCAGCCTAGCCTAGTTAGCAAATGTTGGGTCCTAGTAAGAGACTGTCTCAAAAACAAAAAACGTTGGATAGATTCCAAGGAATGACACTCAAAGCAGATTTCTGGCCTCCACATTTGCACACATAAACACACACACACACACACACACACACACACACACATACACACACACAGGGAGGGGTGGGGGAGCAAGCTATAGTTGGGATTTGAACTGAGACCTTTCTGGTGGCATATTCCACACTGTGTCTGTCACCCACACTGAGTGGGCAGATGAATGAATGAGGCAACTTGGACCTTATTTCTCACTGACTGCAGGCCAAGCCTTGTTAATAAGTTCCCAACAACAACAACAACAACAACCTCTGCATGTTAGAGACCCTCCAACTCAGAAGACAAGCCCAAGATTAAAGGGTCAGCTCAGCTGGACACCAGCATCTCCATGCTGTGAAAAATTGTGAAAAATTTCCATTTTAACTTCAATATCATAAATGTTAGTGTTATTTCCACGTAAAATAAGCTTCAAGCAATTGTGCATATCCTTGTTCATTTGAAAGCCATTCTTTGTCTTGCCAGGCCTGGGCCACTCTACAAAGACGCGTTCTAAATAGGGCCTCTACTCTAACCAAGTAAGTTACAATGGGATTCTGAAGCTCTGGGGGAAGACCTCTGTCCCAAAGCCACATGTCCTTAATTGATTAAAGAGACTTTAAGTGAGCTCAGTGATTACATTTTGAGTTCTTCTATATTAATTATTAAAGGCAAATTGTGTTGTTGAAAGGGGAGGCCATCGAAAGANGNTAGTTTAATGAAATAGGTTAGGGAGGTATTCCGAATGCAGTAATTGATTTAAAAAGTGAAAGGTGTTTGGGAGGACTGTCAAAAATGGAATTAAATAACCAAGAACTGTGAACCTCCCCATTGTGTGTTCTGTGAGGCTGAAAAGAAAGCAGTCGAGAATCTGAGAGAGTCCGACCTAGTCTGAGGGAAAGCGTGATGGGTAATTTCATTGCCAACTTGATTGGATTCAGAAGGGCCTAGGGGACTAACAAGCACGCCTCCAGAGGTGTCTGTAAAGGGATCTTCTGATGAGATGATTCCATCATGAGGGCTCTGATCTATTGGACAGATTAACCCTTAATGGATGCATAATACGGAGGTGGTGAAAGGCAGGAAGGGGGACATAGCTGAAGGAAGAAGTTTGCTGTGCGCATGACTCTAGGGGCCATATCTTTCCCAGGCCCTTTATGTGTTCCCCTCTGTGTGTACTGTTGTCCATAAAGTATAGAAGCTCCTCTGCCACACCCTTCCAGAACCATGCTGTGTGCTGGCCCAGGGAACCCAGACTGAACCTATGGATCAGCCTCACTCTATTTTAAGATTAAAATATATCTTGTTACAAGGTCAAAGTAAGTTCATGCCTGTTTTCTGTAAAACTTGGGTTTGACCAGGTCTTGACCCATTTTCTGGAATTTGACATATTCCATACCCTATACCCCAACCTATGCCCTGATAAGATAAAATGTTCTGCCAAATAATTTTCAGATGTTCTACCAAGTTCCTACATAATCAAAAATCCTTGGAACCTTCCTAGCCATACAGTTTTTTGGGCTATATAAGCCCCAGTTTTTCCTATGTTCAACACTGTTTTCTCAAGCCCTACTTTAGGGAGCTAGCCCTGTCTGGCAGAAAATAAAGCTTGCTTTATTTAATCAACAAATCTGGGTAATGAGTTTTACTCTTGTTCGGTGGGATGAACAGAAACTTGTGAAATCTTGAGCCCAAGTATTTCTGCCCTGCCTGAAGTTGCTCTCTTGGGTACTGGGGTCACAGTTCTGAGATAGGGAATGGGCAGAGACAGGAAGTCTGGCTGTATTGCAAACGAGCGTGCAGCACCTTGGACCTCCGCATCCTTCCGCGTAGTCATCTTCAGTGGAAGAGGTCACATGCAAAAGAAAAGGACCTCACCTGAATTCTGTCATTTTTATGGACGGTCATGTTCTAAGAAAGATGCCGTCCTGGTTTGCATTCTATTGTGTGATAAGTGCCATGACCAAAAGCAGCATGGAGAGGAAAGGGTTTATTTGGCTTACATTTTCCTGTCACCATTCATCACTGGGGGATGAATGTGGGGAAGTCACAGAAGGAACTGAAGCAGAAGCCAAGAAGATTGCTGCTTACTGGCTTACTCTCCAGGGCTTGCTCAGACTGTTTTCTTAGACACTCTTGGATGATCTGCCCGTAGGGTGACACCACCCACAGTGGGCTGAACCCTCCCACAGTGGGCTGAACCCTCCCACAGTGGGCTGAACCCTCCCACATCAATCATTAATCAAGAAAATGTTCCATATTGTTGCCTACAGGTCAGTGTGATGGAGGCATTGCCTCAGTTAAGGTTCCTTCCTCCCAGAATGACTTGTTTTGTGTCAAGTTGACAAGAGACTAACCAGCACAGTGACTGACCTAGTCAGTGTGACTATTGCTGTGATGAAACACCATGACCAAAAGCAACTTGGGGAGGAAAGGGTTTATTTCACTCACAGTTCCATCTAACAATTCATCACCAAAAGCAGTGAGGGCAGGAACTCACACAGGGCAAGAACCTGGAGGCAGCAGCTGATGCAGAACCCATTATTGACTTGCTTCCCATGGTTTGTTCAGCCTGCTTCCTTATAGGACCCAGAACCACAACCCAGAGGTGGGCCTGCCCACGTCAATCACTAATAAAGAAAATGCCCTACAGGCTTGCCTACAGTCNGATCTTATGGAGGCATTTTTGCAATTGAGACTCCTCCCTCTCTGATGACTCTAACTTGCATCAAGTTGACATAAAAACAGCCAGGACAGTGACCAAGGAGCTTTTGAGGAAAGACCGGCCTTCAGGCTCTGCTGGCTTTTGTTAATGTAACAGGTACAATAGAGAAGTGATGCACCTTGGCTTTGATTACTAATCAGCCTCTTCTGATTGCAATTTCCCCACCTAGGTTTGAGGAATGATGCAAAGGGGAGAGAATTAGCTCACAACCATAAGTGATTTTG
>LZPO01028197.1:3084-22216 GCA_001675575.1 Neotoma lepida | reverse complement strand
TAAAAGGAGTGGAAGATCTTTTTAGTAATAATAAAAAAAAGGTTAGTCCCAAGGAAAGAGCCTATATTAAAATAAATATCATATTAATACATTGAAAAGCAAGCATTTTATGTTTAACTCATTAGTCAAAAAAAGCTTTTAGTCATAATTATCTTCCTAATATAGGTTAATAAGAAATGATGATAAATTAAAATATAGCTCTAGCTTAAACTTAATGAAAACACAGGGGCACACTCACACATCATATCACATCACAGAGCATCATAATATTCCAGGGAGACATTTTCCAGAAGAGCCCATTACAGAGAGGAGCAATGAAGCTCACCTCTAATATTTCCCTTGCACTCAGGGTGCTAGCCAATTCAATAGGTAAAAACAATGCAAATTCATTATACTGGAAAAAGTATCATAAAATGACATTTATAGATACTTGAAAGTCTCAAAAATAGTAAACTGAAAAGTGAACATTAAAATACAAGAGATTTTAGAAAGAATTGAAGTAAAAAGAAAACAAAAGTTAGTACAGTAATTTTTACTCCATGAGTAACTACACACAGAAAAGCGATACCCATACCTCCNGAAGAATACAATTGAAAAATGTTTCAGAATAAATCTTAAAAACCATTCTCATTACCACAGAGTTTTCTAGAAGACAGAAATGGAATTCCTGGACCCACTGACTATGTTGTTCTTGGATGCTCTGTGATATTCAATTCTGTAACACTGTTGAGGTAATCCCTATCAAAAATCCCAGTTGATGAGCCAGAACAGCACGACTCCAAAAGTCACCTGGAAGAATGAACTCAGCCAGAACAGTGAGGGGCCAAGTGTGAAAATACAATTACTTTAAGGATTTGGGGTGACTTGTCCTGCCAAATAATAAAACATTATATCATTGCAGTACAGGAAAAAGGAAAAAAAAAGGAATGTAACAAGAAAACTATTCAGGCATAGATGCAAGTTCATACAAAAATCTAATATAAATTGAGTCATTTCAAATAGGAAACGAGTATAGAAAACAAACAATGAATGATGTTATGATAATTAGCTAATCATTTAGACTACTTGGAGCAAAGATTTAAGATATATATGTTAAAAGATATGGATGTATACATGTGAGAAAGTATTTTATCCTCTTAGAGTGGATAATGCAATTCTTAATATGAAATCAAGTTCAGGAACCATGAATAAAATAAATGACTATTTTGGTTACATTAGAAATAAGTGGTAGAGAAAGCGACAGCATAAATACAGTTTAAACACTACTGTGTACTCTGAGGAGGGAGCATGGGAATGAGTATCAAGCAGAGGGAGGTGGGAGAGATGATTCTGGAAATGTTTTATACTCTGGTCTGGATGGTGGATGCATGGGTGTAGACATATGTAAAATTCATTGAGCTGTAAGTTAAGATTTGTGCATTTTATCATGTGTAAATTATGCCTCAATAAAAACAGAAAAATAATAGGGGGAATAAATCAAACATTTATCCTGTCTTCCCCACGAAGACTATATTTCAGAGTCGGCTGGGACTTAAGATGGAAGGAAAATTCTTCTTCATACAAAAGTTACAACCAAAAAATACAGAATCAATGAAAGAAATGGAAACTCGCCATTTTGCAACACCTCCTGAAATAACTAGAAGGAGCAATGCCGTTAGCACTAGCCACCACAATCCACATGTGTGGGAGCACAAGAATTGGTATTTCTTACAAATTCTCAGATGATGGTGAGGTGATCCCCTTGCACCAGACAAACCTGTGCACCAGACATTAGGTCACTAAGGTATTTATAACAAGTAAATCATACTACCAACACCTGATTTTACTATCCACCTGCTTGGTCTGACCTTTTAATTCACAGGAAGTAGAGGAACAGGAGGACAGAAAGATGTTTTCAGCCAAATCCATTGTGGGAAACTCTACACAACAAATGGTCCAAGCACCTTCAACAAATAAACGCTATTGAGAGAAAAAAAAAAAAAAGTGGGTGTCTTGGCAGATCAAAAAAAAATTAAAAGAATGTCTTGGGTAATGACTCAATCTGGCTATTTTTTTTTTGAGTAGTTAGTCAAAAAGAAGAGTTATCAGAGGCTAGAAGGGGAGAGGAAGAGGAGTAGAAGGCTAGATAACAGCCCACAGGATATAATTAGACACAAAGACTACATTCTAGGTTCCTACAGGACAATAGAATAGTTATAGATTATAACAACCTGCTATGTCTTTATTAAGAACTAGAAGAAAGAAGGCTCCAAATAAAAGGAAATAATGAGATGAAATGTTAATTACCATGATTTGATCTTTGTGTATTGTATACATNGATTAAATTATCACACTGTGTAACTATGTAAAATTATACCAATTAAAAGGAAAATAAGAAAATAAACATAAGTAGATAATTGAGATGTTAAAGAAAACGTGGTGATACAGAATTGCCTGTTTTGTTTCTTGTGATATCAGAACTATGTTTATGCCTTCTCAGGTCCTCACACTGTTACACTAAGGGTTTCTTAATGTGCAAGTTGCTGACACTTGGGGTCAGATAATATTTTGCTAAAAGTGGACAGCTTGTGCATTTCAGGATGCATCAGCATCCCTGCTCTCTACTGCCAGATGCCAGTAACACCCACTGCCACCTTGATCTCCCAGCTGTGAGAACCAGAATATCCCCAGATGTTGCTAATGTCCCTTAGGGTGGGATGTAGAATGGAGATTGCCCCTGGCTGAAAACCCCTGTGAGAGAAATATTTGCTGAAGTGTTTGTAAGCAAAGTGATGATACATTTGGGATTTTAGTTTTTAAATGCTACAGAAAACACAATTGGGGAATAAGAGGCAGCTGGAATGGCACAATATTGGCAATTGTTGATGCTGAGTATTAAGTACATGGCTGACATCATTCACTTCTCTACGCTTTAATATATGTTTCAACACTTCCAAAAAAAAAGATTTTGCAGAAACATATGCACATGCATAAAGGAACTGTGCAGGAGCACATTTTTAACAGATGCTCATGATATTATGTGGAAAAATGAACAGACCATACANTGTGTACACCATGACCCCATTTTGATAGAAAAAAGTCTCAGAGAGCTACTTGAAGGAGCTATGAATCCAAATATTCACATTAAATGTCTCTGTGTGGTAGAACTACAGGTAATGGCTTCTTCTTCCAGGCTGCAGTTCTCAGATCATTTTCATGAATATAAAACTCTTAATGTAAACAAACAAATAAAATAAAAACCAATAGAGAGGGGTTGCCACAGANAGGAATGCTGCTGGCTAGGAAGGAAACATGAAGACTGTTCAGAGCAAATACAAGATCTCAAAAGGCACAATAATCACAGGCCACCAAGAACAAGGGCAAAGATATCAGACAGCCCCTAAGGAAACACTACGACAGTGTGTGTGCATGTGTATGTGTGAGTGCCTGCGTTGGGGGGTGGGGGGAGGGNTCCTGATTCTGACCTTGAGGCATCTGAATTTCATTTCCTCTCTCCTTTTGTTTCAAAAGGCAAAAATCACATGGAATAAATTTCAGAAAGCCTTCTAAGTAAAGAACGGCAATTTCTTTGCTGGGGAAATGTTGAAATTCGCTGAAGCTTTAAAGGATAATTATTTGGGTGCTTACACCTATAGCCAAGTGGGAAACTCTATCAAGCTGAGTTCCTGCCCCAAATATTCTAGATGGCTGGGGTGTTGCTTTCTCCTTCTCAGAGCCAAATAAAAATTAGTTTCTCATNAGTATGGCTCACCTAAGCAGCTGCACCCTAGCCTTGGTGCAAGTAATTGTGAGGGAGCCAGAATTCCGCTTTTATGGTTCCCCTTACCAGCCCTGGCTTAGAGTTTAGCTTCATCTCCATCATCACTCCTCCCAAGATCTGTTATAACATCATTTCCACCGAAGTCCACAAATCCAAAGAAGCTACCTTCAATCCAGTGTCCCAGCACCTACAGGAAAGCCTGGTGCAGAGCAGTTGCTCGATAAATAGTTGTTGAGTGTGTAGTTAGACTACTTCCTTCCCCTTTATTAATCCTGCTCTTCCTAAAGCTACCAAACACCCTGCAGTATCAACAGCCTTGGATACCATCTCCATGTAGTAGCCATGGATTACCCTCCCCCCAGTGAATTAATGAAGGTGTAAATGAGCACCCACCCACCCACCCTAGACATGCTATGCATATACACAGGATGTACATGTGTGCACACGGCCACACACATACACAAAGTGGAGAGCCCACACTCTCCACTTTGACTTAGCTGTCATTGCTTGATCTCACAGTCCTATTAACAAAGTGGATTTACTACCAAGNTTGGACCTCAAGAGGCTGCCTACATGAACATCAGCATCCCTAGCTGCTCCTGACATCCTCCTAGCTGCAGACTTTGCACCTCTCACTCAAAGGCTCTAGATTTATTTAAAGATGTTTCTTTTAGGCTAACCCTAGGTTCTCAGGAGCCTGCAGTGCACTCTGATACNGTTTCAAATGGTACTGCCCCAATCCCTCCTGTGTTTGGCATGATAGCTGGCATCAGATTCTGGAACCAAGGTCGACCATCAGCTGACCCTTCCTACACCTGTTGCTCTATCTACCCATCTCACTTAAAATCCCCAGAATGTTGCCCCAAATCCTCTCCTGACCTTAGNGNTCCAGTCCTGCCTCCTCCTGAGGACACAGCAAGTGAGAAGAAGTGTCAGGACATGACTGAGCTCTCCCGACCTTTAAGAGCCCACAGGGGTCTGGCCTTCTGTCTATTTTGTAAATAAAGTTTTATTGGAACACAGTCATGCCCATTCATTCCCATACTGCATGTGGCTGGTTTCAGCTACAGNAGCCCAGATGAGTAACTGTAACAGACACAAACTCCAAATATAAAATATTCACTGTCTTCTGTTTACAGAGGAGTTCGTTGGCTCCTGCCAGAAAGTACAAAAGAAGACCTGACAGGCTTTGAGCTGAGCTTGGCTCAAAGGTGTTCAGTTCCAAAGAGGGCTTAAGTACTACCGCACAGGCCCAGTAATTCTCTGATACTCTGTCCCATGCTGCTTTGCAGTTCCACACCAGCAAGCACCTGTAGTTGTCTCAGCCACCACACACATGTGTACCACACATGCACACACATGCACACTGCTACAGCCTCCCACAGTAGGCCTGGAATGTTAAACTCAGGCTGCTACAAAAGAGACCCCTGAATCCCACCACAGATGAGATGGGGCACAAAAGACCATGCAAGCAAAAGGCCTCTTCCAGGTCCCTCACTGCCTAGGTGACATGGAGTCCTTTAATTTCTCAGAGTTTATGACTGTGTCAATAAACTCAAGGTACCCATGGTTCTGAGGACTTGTTGAAGTCAATCNTGGAGCTAGAGGTCTGAGAATAGGCCTGGCTCACGATGAGCTGGGATTAGACCCTGTGGAATGTGATGTGGGTCTCGCACAATGCAGAGGTCCAGTGTCCAGAAGAACCTCTGACACCAGGCATCCCCAACATGCATCTGTATCCCAAGGACACCTGAGGTATTAGTGCTGGACCCACTGACACTCCCCATAGACAAGCCATTGTTGTCATCACCTGCAGTGACAACCCATTAGCCTGGAAGAGTCCTCTACCATCTGACTGGAGTTACAGAGCCCCCTCACCTGCCTCTGGGGCACCGGCACCTTCTCCTGCTCCACCTGAACCAGTGACCAACAGAGCCTCCCTCTTACCTTACCCAGAACAGCTGCGCCATCATCAGGACCCGGTCACAGCTCCATACCACCTCATATCCACTGCTTAGCATTGACACTGAAATCACATTCTAGGGTTTCATCAATAAGAGACTTCCAGATGATCACAGAGCCATGATCACACAAACCAGCAGGAGCAGATGTGGGTAGCAGGCACATGAAGAGCCCACCCTTGTTCCCTTAGCTCTTTCCTGCACGGCCTGGAGAAGGCTACTCACTCACTCTCTCTGGACACAAACTTGATTATTATTATTTGTAAAACACAGGCTTTGGGGCTGATATTCAGCCCAGTCCCTCCTTGAGAATGGCTTCTGCTGTGGAATGGTAACAAAGTCACCCTACATATCTCACTAAAATGACAATTTCCACCAAAATAAATCCCATAATCCAATAAGCACATGTACTACTTCAAACAAGAAGCCTCGCTTTGCCAAGCAGGCCATGAACGGACTNGGCTGGATCCTGTGAACTAACTTGTTGGTAGTCCTNGTTCCCACATACCTCTNTCAACCATTTTTCCTCATCTCTTTCTCTCCACTCAATGTTTTTCGATCCTTACTTTACCTGTTTTTCCTCATGGAATCATGAGGCTTTCCCAGCTCCCCTGCTCACTGCCTGCTTCTTCACACTCCTCAGCCTCTAGGTTTGTTTTCTTCTCCCTAAGAATTAAAGGCTCTGGGGAGAGGGGGTGGGATTCTGTGCGATGAAGTAGCTTAGAAAGTACCTGCTGAGACCCCAGTTCCCTGCTCAGCATCCTCAAGCCCACTTTTGGTGTGAAGACCCCTAAAGCTGAAGAGCTTTCCCACTTGGGAACAGCCCACTCTGTGTTCACACCATTCTAAGGACTGGACAATTCAAACTTGCCAACAGCCTCTCCCTCAATGTCAACAGGACGGCAGAGTTGGGGATATGCACCCAAGACAGACACTGAACTTTCCATGAGGAATGGAGGGGGGCCATTGTTTCCTTGCACTCCTAAGTGCAAATACACAATGTGGTCTCAGATAAAAACAGTCACCAGACCAGAAAAAGTGTCCCAGGGTGAAGGTCTCAATCCTCTGCCATGTAGGAATTTGGGGCTCTTTTTCCAAGAGTCTAAAACTGGAACGCTGGCAACAGGCCAACTAAAACCACTATGGGAGGATGGGGGTGAGCTTAAAAGGGTCTTAAGAAGCATGGCAATACCTCTTAAGACATTTTTATAAGGATACTCTGGCAAGAGAGATAGAAAAACACAAGAGTATACAGTGAGCCTCCTCCTAGGCCTGATGACAGGCTCCCCAGCCCCCGCCCTTGCAGTGTTTATGCATATAAGTTTCCACACATATAAATGTCTGTCCTTTTTCTGGGCAACCGATAATTCACTGGACAAGGTTCTGTACCTAGATTTCTTCAATTAATAGATCTTAGATACTGTTCCACAGATAAAGATCTTTCACAGTACTGCACAGTGTGTGCCTTTACATTGTATCCCATCTTTGCAAGGATGAGAAAAGATGCAATAAACATCTCATTACATACATGCCCCGCAAGTGCACCCACACTTGCATGCATATCACACCACACACACACACACACACACACACACACACACACACACACACACGCACGCACACACTGTATCAGTTAATACAGTGGGGTGGGTCTCCTGGCTGTACATATTACAGCTGGCCTGGAGCTCAGCCCACTTCACTCCGTCCTCTCGTCCCGAGTCTGCCATTCCTCAGTTTCATCCACACGTGCGCTTATTAGCACTGCATTCAGTTTCCTATTCACAAGAGTTTCTTAATCCAGTTTACTTTTTTGGGCCTTAATACCCTCATGGAGCCACTGTGTGTGAAATTTTCTTTTACAATGCGGAATCCGAGCAGTTTATAGTTTTCAGTCAATTACTCCCAACCAGCAGAGCTGTGCTCGGGATAACACTGCGGTTAAATTTCTCACTTCTTGGATCATGAATTCTTGGGTACGACTAATCCAGTGTCTGGTGAGTGCACATATTCAGATTCACACTCAGACCAAAGACTCCAGGGAAACTTGGAAATCCACATTCAAGAAGCCATGTGTTCAGGAAAATTGTAGGGAAAATGCCAGGATGATAAACCAGATGCCAGTTCCCAGTCCCTAATAAAAAGTTAACGTGAAGCTGTAAGTAGTAGTATGTGTCTTTATCCCAGAACTTGGGAGGCAAAGGTAGGGGGATCAAGNGTTCCAGGCCAGAGAGGCCTGCCCACAGCCCCGTGTGGCAGGCAGGTGGGTACCACTATGGTGAGCAAGTATATAATGGGGAGATGGGAGGAAAAGTGGAGAGGTTTGTGTGCTGTGGAGTGAGGTAGAACTGGAGACATAACAGGGGTGAGGAACAGGCTGATGTGTGAGGCCATGGTGATGTCTGGGTCCATGCTGCCACCAAGGGCCATGTCTGGGTCCATAGCCCTNCTATCTGTATTGATGTCTGTGGCTCCTGTTACCACGAAAGGCCATGTGGATGTCCATGGTATGGGCTGACACCCGAAGCTTTGTTGATGTCTGANGGCCATGCTGAGCTGGCTCTGTCCCTCACATGGAGGAGGGGGGCTGACCAACCACCCAGGCTTTGAGTTGGCCCATTCCAACTTCTATCCCATCTATGACCTGCTAGAGTATATGAAAAGGCCGGTCCTGCAGAACCATAGCAGCAGGATCTCCACGATGAGATGTTTTGTTTTGTTTTGTTTTGTTTTGTTTTGTTTTGTTTTGTTTTGTTTTGTTTTGTTTTGTTTTGTTTTGTTTTGGGGTGGGAGGCTACAAGGGTGGAGGGCAGACATGGAAGGACTGGGTAATGAGTGGGATTGGGGTGCATGATGCAAAATTCCCAAAGAATCAATTATAAAATATATTTAATGGGTAATGAGTGGGATCAGAGTGCATGTTGTAAAATTCCCAAAGAATCAATTATAAAATATATTTAATGGGTAATGAGTGGGATTGGGGTGCATGATGCAAAATTCCCAAAGAATCAATAAAAATTATATTTAAAAAAAAAGTTTCAGGCCAGCCTGGGCTACAGAGTGAATTCTAGAGCAACCTTGGCAATAAAGTTGAGTCTTTTAAAAAAACAAAAGTTATTGACTTTTTGTTTTGTTTTGTTTTGTTTTGTTTTGTTTTGTTTTGTTTTAGGAAAATCTGTAGCAAATCTGTTTGTAATTTACTTTTTTAATCTCTTTGGTTAGTTAAAAAAAATTCACTAGATTTTGGCTCCTTTGTATCAGTTAGCCTTTGCTGTGTAACAAACTGCCTCCCAACATTTAGAGGCTTCATGCAACCACCAAGTGTTTGCTATGACTCTGTTGGTCAACTCTTGAGCTGGGCTCAGCTGAGAGGTTTGTCTGCTGATCTCTACCAGGCTCAACCATACATCAGAGGTCAACTACTGCTCCACTGGAATCTAGAGTGCCTGGTTATNAGGTACAGAAAAGTGGACACCTCACTGTTCCATATATGTGTGGTTGGCAACTAGCTAACCCATGATTCCACACAAAAATAGCAGCAGAGACCCCAACAAGAAGAGAGTAAGGCCAGTGCCCAAGTACTTTGAGTCCCATTTGGCACTGTCTCTTTGGCCAACACAAGTCACAGAAATCCAAGCACAAATTCAAAAGTAGACAGAGACTCCATCTCTTGATGGAAGGATCTGAGATGCTGCACTCTGGAGTACAGATGAGGGGACAGGAAAGAATGAAGAGGCCATTTTTATAACTTACCACACTGACAATTTATAAATTCATCAAGCTGCACAAATAGTTTATAAAACATACAACAGCTTTCAAGCACCCAGGACAGCGTCTTGAAACAGGAGTCAAAATCAAACAAGGAAGAGAGAGGCTTCCGGTGCCAGAACCTATTGGGCNGTGTTCAGGTACCCTTGCTCTGGAGGCAAAAAGCCTTCCCTCAANGTCACAATGGCACAAAATGCCATCCATTTGGAACACACAGGACTCGGTCCCGTGCTCTTGAAACAAGCAGTTTTAAGTCTGCACTCTGCACCCCCTCACATGCCTGTGGGACTGTCAGGAGCAATGCAAAACTCGCTAAGAAGATTTGAAGGAAATGACTGTGTGCCTGTGCCCCAGGCGCGTTCAAGTGCCTGGCATTGNATGAGAAGACCTTGAAGTAGTGAACCGGGCCCAAAGTTCTAAAAGGACTCAAATGCTCAAATAAAAATGACAGATGTGCACAGGAGGCTGCAAGGAAGGAAAGGCCATGAGCCAGCAAATAGGGAAACAGTGAAGGAGGACACAGAGCACTGGATTGCCCTCTGGCCAGCAACTGTGTGTCTTCCAAGCCCTCTTTACAATAGGCTGGGGCTTGGCCCCACACTGAATGTCCCTCTACTCCAAGGAAAATGACTCCCCAAATGTGTCTCTGCTACAAAATAGCCCCATNTGATAAAAGGTGAACATGTATATACATGGCCCCATCTAGGCTAAGAAAATCCCACTGCCTGCCATCCATAAAAGGCGCCAGCCCTCCCACTGCACCACATTTTACATTCAAGATAAATTGCAAGAACTACAGCTCCAGTTTGCTGAATAGCAACCATATGGCAGAAACTGTGCCAGTCAACCCACCTACATTAAATAATTAGCATTTGTGCCACAAGTACGTCCTTGGTGACTTGTGTTGAGTACCTGTTACGTTCTCAACTCCACATGATGGGCTGCTGAAGCATTTTGGGGGTGTGCCAGGTACAATGCCTGGCCATGGGGCTTTAAGGTCTGGCCACAGCTGCTAATATGACCTCCCCGAGAGCACCCACCAGGAAGAACACTTGTCCAAGAACTCAAAGCCTACCTGGTTTTCCATTAGGAGCATCTTCCAGGACCCCCTGCCCTCCTCTTTGCCCCATCAGGAGAGGTCCTGATGGGCNTGGCAGATTCCGGAGCCTCCCTCCTTCCCATTCTGACTGGCTTTCAACAATCTCCCCACTTGCTTTCCTGAAGCTTGGTACCAGGGCAGGGGGTGCCCATTTCTGCTGGCGCTCTCTCTCTCTCTCTCTCTCTCTCTCTCTCTCTCTCTCTCCCCTTCCTTTCCACTTTCATGAGTCTTCAGCAAATTGACCTAATATAAATTCAACAGCTCACTGCCTCTAAACCTCAGCGCTGGCTCTTTATCTGCCTAAAGGGCTCACAGGGCTGCTAACTCGGCACTTGAATAAAATCTAACACTTATACATTCATGCATTCACTTATTCATTCAACAAAAACTTACCAAGCCCTGCCAAATGCCAGGCCCAACATGTGAGCACTGAACAGATGTGAGGGAGTTCTTACACAGGTGGAAACAGTAACACTTATGAAGCAAGGTTGCAGGGCTGTTGTGGAGATTACAGGCAGGCAATCCAAGATATGCTAGCCTGGGCACAGATGGCAAAAACTGACTTGATCTGGGTCTCNGAAGAAGAGTCTCAAATGGAGATGCCGATCTGGGGGACCCTGACTTGGGATTGTTTAGACCAGCTTGGCAGGGGGCTTTGATGAGACCCAGAGATTCAGGTGAGCCTCCCAGAGCAAGACTAGATGCTTGCTGCTTACAAAGGCTTCCCATAGAGCTTCCCAGNTCCCCTCCACAAACCACAAAGGGCACTGCTTAAGTTCTCTGTGTCNTGATACCAGATGAAGAAGGGGTTGCTGGGAGAGAAAGGAGACTACACAGTAGATGACATCAATGGCCAAAAGGAGATAGGTAGGGGTGACCAAGTAAGTGACAAGGAAGTAGGGACTGTGTCCAAAAAGATTCACAGGGGAGCAGAGGTGGGAACCAGACTTGACATAGGAAAGGAGCGGAGAAAGGAAAGGCAGCTGAGACGATCTCTGAGGAACCTGGCTGTAAGGAACACTGCAGTACCTGGCCTGCCTTTGAGGCTGAGAATAGGAAGGCATATATAAATGCTGGGAGGGAAGTGTCTTGGGGCCCAGAGCACCCTATGTTCCATGACTGGCTGAGAGCATTTACCCGGCTCAGTGCAGACCAGGAGGTCCCTGTGCAATGATGCAACCCAGAAAAAGAAGCAGACCCAAATCTGCAAAGGGAAGAGACATATGGAATCAAGAATGGAGAAGAATGGGTGCAAATACCCAGAGTCTTTAGGGAATCACACAGGGCTGGCCGAATTTGCCAACATGGAGCTATGNCCACGTGTAATGGGCTATCTACCCACGAAGCTCATTAGAAACTTGTGCAAGATTTTCACTGGAGGCTGGTTACATAAACATCCTATGCCTGGTGTGTCCTGACAACCCAGACTCTCAAATTAAAGCCAGTGGTCATCACTGACACTGCCTGTCCCACGAGCCAATCAAATTCATTCTGGGAATGTTAGAAACTCTGATAACCAAGTTTACATACCCAGGTTAAGGTCCAGCTCTACCAGCAGGCTTTTGTAAGGACAGAAGCATTNGGCCAAATATGTCAATTATTTTCCACAAAGGATTTGCAGGCTCAAAGCTAAACACACACCAAAAATGGGGGGATATTAAAGAAGACCCCTTTGAAGACTACAGGAGTGAACAGCTCACTGCCCTTACAAGAGCAGGTGGGATACCTGTCCTGTGACATCAATGTTGGAAAAGAGAATAGGTTGCTATCTGATGACCAATGTACGAGAGGAGAGAGTTCTCTGCTCATCATGAGGAAAGAGGTAGTGAGCTACAGGGCAGATGAGAATAGTAGACAGACATCAGGGGGAATTGCTTGAGCTAGCCTCAGGCCCAAATGAAGCAAGGTCCCCTCCAGGTACTGTGACCAGAGAGCTCAGGTCTAGGGATTTCCTCCAACACTATCCAGCCATCTTGCTACAAGGGGAGAACAAAAAGGGTCATTAGTCTACATATCAAGAAGGATGGAAAGGCAGATAGNAAAGGACCGATAGTCCCAAGAATGAGATGCCTGTGGGAGCCTACCTAGTTTCAGCATCACTGTGCCAAAAAATATCTGGCAGTAACAACTTAAGGGGCAGATCGATTTGGGCTCATAGTTCAGAGAGTTAGTCCTGGTGAATTGGGTTTGCTGGTTTGGGCCTATTGAGGGGTTGGAACATTGTGTCAACAGAAGCATATAGAGCAGAGTTATTCAATTATAGCAGCCAGGAAGCAGAGACAGGATGTGACCAAGTACAAAATAAACCCCCAGCCCAAGAACCCACCCCCAATGACTTACTTCCTGCAGCCTGGTCCACCTCCCAAATTCTCAGCACATCTCAAATTAGAACCATCAACTGGTAATCAGCTGTCCAACATAGGAGCTTCTGGAGGACATTTCAAAATCTAAGCTGACTTGGGAAGGCATCGGTTCCATAAGTCAGCAGATAAAGAGCAAATTCACCAAAGAGCCCCTGGCATAGGCACTACCATCAAAACTTATGCTCTGAGGGATTGAACCAATGCAATAGGCAGGACCTATCTACCTAAAAGGTCCATAGCTCCAATCCTACCTAACGCACGAACATCTTCCACTCCTGGAAACATGTCACGGGTCTCTGCTTGAATCCATGTCATAATATAAAGTTCTCTTCTCCACAATGGTATTTTCAGGAATTTATACCCATGTAAAAGTTCCCCCGTCCAACACCAAAGGAGCAGCCACCTACTAATACTTCTGGACTCTGAGTCTGCTGTTGACCAGTACACAAATAACCCAGGACAGGTCATCCCATCTACAGATCCACCANTCTTGTGTTGAGTCAACCCCTAGACTCTTCTCACTACACAAGTATCTATCCACTACCAGGATAGTGTAGTGATGATCGGTTCCCTAAATGTCTACTATCTGTGTACAAACAGCTCTAAGCTCTACAATGCCCACTGTTCTCCATGCTTTGCATTCTAATGGTCTCACAGACACCCCTACTGCAACATCTCATAATCACTCACACTCTGAACGCCTATAAACTTCAATCTATATCCTGACCCCATACAGCTAAATGCCCTGTATCAGAAGATGAATCTGACCCATTCACAGCCACGTATCACCTTTGATTCTCTCTCCCTAAAACATCCATANAGACCCCTGTCTCTGATGCATCTTCAGCATATTCTGAGGTCCAGCTACTCAACCTCTCCTCTCCCAAATGCCGTAAGCGCCATTGCCCCCGATGCATTCTAACTAGCCTCCCATCCACCATCTTTTCCTCCCCATCTATTTCCTAGGCACAGAAGTGAAAGTGATGCTGTCAAAAAAGCAAAGTTGCTTGTAGCACATGAGTGATTAAAACTCACCAGCGGCTCCTGCTGGCCTAGAGGAGCAGCTACAGGTCGTCCTATGATCCCTTTATGTCTGCAGAGTTTGACCTTCACCTCTTGGCTTCACCACTCACATGGCAGCCCACCCTCCAACTTGACGGTCTAGCCANAACTAAAGGATTTATTTGTTCCTTCAGTGTACCAAGCTGACTGTTCCCTCACCCCTGCTCCCAGCTTCTAAATGAGGCATTACACTCCCCGTCTCATGGTTTCCCTTGCTGCTTTGTAATTATCTCTCCACTTATCTGCCTCCTTGCAAAGTCCCTNATCATCAAGGAACGGCACTTACGATGTTCATCAGTCTCTCCCTCGTTCTGACCCATAAGAAGTCCTCAATAAGTGCTTGCTGGAAAAAAAGCAAGNTTTTTCAAATGATCTGTTGCCTAAATGTCTGCAAATGCACCCCCAAATGACATGGGCCACTTAAGCTGCCACAGTTCACTACAAATGCATATATAATTTCCTCTTGACTGAGCACCTTAAGGTTGTTTCCAGTCCCTACTGTTAAGCCAAGTCAACTCCCTCTCATACNCAAGCAACTTCCCAATGTAAACACTTGCATCAGGAGTTTCTTATGGCAAAAGGAGGGGAACGCACTTGCAGGGTCGATGTAGGAATGTGCACGGGCCTGGTGTGCACTTGCCTCTGGTTCTACCCTGGCTCACAGATAACCCCCCTGGCATGCTGCAGAGCACAGGGCACAGGGCGAAGAGCCAGCCTCCCCCCAACTCCCCAGAGCCAGCAAGAATCACTGTCTCCACAATCGTCCATTTTACAATGTGCCTAATTATAACTGAATAAATTACTTCTGTCATTCTGCAGAAATACTTAAAATAAATATCTCTCTTTCCTTGAATTAAAATCATCGTCCTTTGTTCCCTGTTTTCTGTTCCATGAAGGAACAGAGCCTGTTGATTAAAGATCATTTATAGGACTTCGTTTTCAATCTATTTGATGATATCACTTGAAAATACCCCAAATATTCAGCTGTGAGAAGGGATAGAAACTACTGGAAATTAGCTCTTTGAGATGCTTTGATGAGAAATGAAGTTGGGGATGTAACTTCCAGTGAATGAACATATATTAGAAAAGTCTATTTTAATAACTACTTGGTTCTTCTCCTTTGAATTTTTCCTCTACTCAACTTCCTATATTTTTCTTGAGATTACAACATAATCCCCTCTGACACACTAAATATTACCTCTCTGTATTGAATGGATGACACTGAGACAATAACTCACTTTGAGCTAACACAATATGCCAAGCAGACCCAGCTAAGCCAAATATTTGATGAAAGACATACAAACTGAAATTTAGCAAGGCAGGAACATTCTGGGAGTTACGTCCAGAATATCAACCATTGCCAGACCTTATACAGTGAAAAAAATGGATGTCCAGAGACATCACATGAAGACGGAGACGCTGATGATGATTTCAAAGAGATATCCTGGAAATTATCATGTGATTACCAATCTTTCCTCCCCCCCAAACATGGGAAAATAAAGATTTCTCAGTATTGGTCATAACACTTTTAAAGAATTAAAAATCACCCATGAACCACTGTTTATTTGAAGAGCCACAAATTAATTGTGATTTCAATGAAAAAGATCTGGCTGGGAAGACAACTCTGTGACTAAAGCCCTTGCCACACAAGCATGAGGACCAGAGATCAGATTTCCAGAACCCACATAAATGTCAGGTGGGTGTAATGGCCCACCTGTAATTCCAGTCTTCAACAAATGAGACAGGGCATCCCAAGACTAGGCTGACTAGGAGACTGGTCTTATAGGTGACTCCTGGGTTTGATTAAGAGATTTTGCATCAATGAACAAAGTAGAAGAGCAATGGACTGAATTATTTCTGTCATCAACTTTGGTCCTTCACAGTCATACACACAGGCACACACATACACTCACACACACACACACACACACACACACACTGGGCAGGGGTAGAGCATCCAGGGAGGACTTTGCATGCTTCCAATTGAAGCTGATTCCTCAGAGCTCCTCATTTGCATGACTCCCTTTCAAGATCTTCTATCTGTGTTTGCACTTGAGATGTTGCACTCTCATTACAACAGTAAGAGTTGCATAGGGTTCCCAGAAATCTACAGGGATTGCTTCACACAGATTCCAAAAGAACTTCAGAGATGCTTTTGATGATCAGTGAGATAGTAGTCCCTGCCATCCTAAGTCCTCTAAAAGGAGAACAGTCTCAGTCAGGACCCAAGGCTTCCCAGAGTGGTCCAGACAAAGCTCTATGACTCCTGGGGTCATTACCCCTCACCTTTTACCCAATGCACCAATGACTGAAAGTCCATTTTCACCCATGGTCAACTACTCATTCTAGGACCCTCAACCTAAGACACTGTTTGTAATAAACTTTTCGTGGGGAGACACAACACATATGTCTACTCCCTCCAGATAAAGAACTGACAACAAACCTAAGTATGGATACCACCAAAGTCTGACTTGGTGAACCAATGAGTCTTATTCAGGTTACTTGCAGGAATATGGGTGAGGGTTAATTACAGGAGCAGAAATGACTCAAAGACAGCTACATCCCCAAAGCCTACCCTAGCGTGGGTGACAGCTCACAGATGCTGCAAACCTGGAGCACCCTGCACAGCCTGCAGTCATTGCAACAAGTTAAAGAGTGTCCTTTTCAGGGGACTCAGTTGGTCTAAGCCTGTCCCAGGAAGCTCACCTGCTCTTTGTTTCTTCTGGGCTGTTCCACTGGTTTCTATTTTACTAGACTTGAGGGGCTTATCTAAGAGTGACTTTTCCTCTTCAATGTATACTCTGGAGAAGGAGAATCTTAGTGAATCTGATCAGTTTCAGGGACTTCCTGAAGCTATTTCAAGTTGTTTACTTCCTGCCTTAACCAGATTCCCTGCAGTATTTGACTTCCCATTAGAACACTGTGTTGTTTCACTTCCCTGTAAACTTGTCTTAAGAAATTTCCCTCCAAGATGAAAAGGTTTTACTGTTAGAGAAAACTGCTACACAACACACATTCTGCCTTCAGTCACTCTCTGCATATCTTTTCTCCTCCAAGACTCAAAGGGTACCACTTGGCCAACAGGAAGAAGCCTTTCCTGGTGATGGAACTCAGATTAAACTAATTGCAGTGTCTACTGAACTCAACATCTAGGAGTGTGGTACTTGCCCTGGGTCCCAGTTCTGCCTCCTCCACTGATCAGAAACCCTACCAACCTGCCATTTCCCCACTAGAAACATGAAAAACAGTATCACACACCTCATAAAATGGCTATGAGGAAAACCCCACTGCACTATAGAATCACATCATCATCTTCATCATCTTTCTACATATCTCCCAGTCAAAAATCCCTCAAACTCTCTCCTTTCTCTCCCTCCATTCACCTTCCCACTCCTGTGAACACACACAGACCAAGGGCCTCTTCATGGCAGAGACAGAAACTTGTGCCCAGAGCCTGATACTCCATANATGCCTTCTGAGCACAAAAAGAAATTAAGTGATATGTATACTCTGAGCAATGCACTCTTCAAGCCTTGTGTTTGCTAACACCTTAAGTCTAGATGGGAGAATTTGATGAAAAGAGGAANCTGATGGAGCTGGGGGCAGAGCAAGGTAGCTCTAAGGCATGTTTCTTTGTATAATCCTAGAGCCTCTGTCTCCATCATGGGCCTGCAGAAGCCCAAAGCTGCCAGATGTCTTCCAAAGACACCCACAAGGACAGTTCCATTACCTTCCTCAGCTTGTAGAGTGACCTCTGAGAGGCCTGCAGGAGATATTCCTTCCATCTGCTGTAAGGCACAGCGAGAGCACAGGACCAGCACTCCATCTTTGACCATAAACACATGCACACTTTGACCACCTAGATACCTTCTGGTACAGTAGACACCGTGAGCAACTCCATGTCCATGAGAAGAAGTTACATCTACAAAATATTTCATNCAGAGCCGGTGGCAATGGCTGAGTTGATAAAACTCATGTCAAGCAAGAATGAGAACCTGAGTGCAAGTCCCCAGATTCCATGCACATGCAGAAGTGTGTGTGGCAGTTGGCCAGTAATTCTAGCACTCGGAAGGCAGAGCCAGGAGAGGTAAGTCAAAACCACAAACTCTGGGTTCAACTGACAGACCCTGCCTCAATGAATATAGTGGAGAGTGCTCAAGGAAGACTTCCAATATCAGCTTCAGGCCTCTGCATATAAGCATGTACACCAACACACATGTCTGAACAGCTGCAAACATACATACATACATGCACACCATACACACAAGACATGCACAAGAAAAAAATGTCATGCAGCAAAGGGCTGTCTTTGGTAGCTCCAGTGGGTGTGGTCAATTCCCAAACACCATCTAAAAATGCAGATGACNGATACTTTTCACACCTAAGCTGGCAGGGGAGNGTTTGCCTCCATGTTCAACAGTATCCACACAGAACCCCCACCCCCAGCTCTGCTGAACACATGTATCCCATAAGATACCTCATTCATGCACACTGTCCTGGCACATCTGTCATCCTGTCTGGAATGTGTTCTCACCAACCTACCATCCCATTCCTGGCAAGAGCTATCCCCTCTGGGATCATTTCTACCTGTATCTTCTAAATTCATCCTCACCCTCCAAGTTCATCTGGAGTCCCCTGTTTCTTGTCATATGCTCCTTAGCCCTTTTATTCATGAATCTCTTGACCACCACATTTTATCATTTCCATAACCCTAGGGCCAGCACAGATGCAAACAGATGCAAGCAGCAGGTGCTCCACATATGGCTGTAAATGAAGGAATCAATGATAATCTTCTCCTGAGGTCAATGACTTATATTCCTCATAACTGAAAACCAGGAGAGTCCATATTTATGTAAGGGTAGATTTACACAGCCTCTTGAAAGTGGGAAGCAGTGGTAGTACCAGGCCCAAGAGCCTTCATGGCAACAGCTGGATAGAGCCAAGGAGTGTTGCCTTCCAGCTGGTCACACCATGTCTATGTCAGCCAAAGCACCCTTGGAACACAGTAACTCTCAGCTCTAGATAGCACCATGGTGAGTGGCAACAATCTATGGTAACCAGTCCCTGTCTTCTGCTGTAGGGTCTGTGGGACCAGCGCTGCCTTTCCCAGAAGCCTCTGCTG
>LZPO01028193.1:7736-26090 GCA_001675575.1 Neotoma lepida | reverse complement strand
CGAGACAGGGTTTCTCTGTATAGCTTTGCGCCTTTCCTGGAACTCACTCGGTAGCCCAGGCTGGCCTCGAACTCACCGAGATCCGCCTGCCTCTGCCTCCCGAGTACTGGGATTAAAGGTGTGCACCACCACCGCCCGGCAACTTAACTTTGAAAAAAACCTTTCCCTTTGGTGAACATCCTCTGTCATTTCTGGGCACACAACTGACCTTATGAGTTGAACATAATCACTAACTGTAAAGAAGTGTTAAACACGGAGGCATTTCTAAACCTCTCAGGATTTGACATTAAGTATTTTCTTGAGGTTTGCCCAAGTGGTACCCTCCATATGAAAGAGACCTCTATCATATATTCACAAGCAAACATCAAAGTAAAAATTGATTTGTTCCTTCTAAGAGCAAATGTCTTTTCCATGAAGACAGCCTTGCTCTGCCTGTCACCTAGTGGACTCTCAGCTCCTGTCTGTCACTGCACTTGCCACCCAGTGTGGAATGAAGTATTTGGAGGTGAATAGCCACAGTGGAACAACAGAGAGAAATGAGCTCACACACAGTCTTTCACGGTTACTGGTAGAAATAGACTTTTAATGCATACTCTGTGTTTATATAAACTCTACGTTCTTTTAAAGGCTTTTATTTGGAGCTTTTTGGCATCCAAATTAACATATTTTCTATGCATTTCACTACTTAATAGATTTTAAAATATTTTAGATTTTAAAACTAAATTTGAGAAATCGAGCATGCTATAAACCCTACCTAATCCCAAGAAGTATTTGTACTTCTAAAAAAGTCACAAAAAAGATGAACTTAAACTATCTGTCCTAAAATTTTCCACATTCCATTTATGAATAAAGAAATACCAGGTTCATTATTATATATCGCTCGCTCTCTAGTAAGTCAGATTGTCAGACACGCTTCAGTAAACAATCTCTATGTTAACCTGTATCTTAATTCACTTCCTCTTAGAGATGGTCTTGTCGATGTTAAGACTATGTCATATGCAGTCTAAGCCCCAAAGCTTAAGTTAGTCTCAAACGTGTAGTTTTTAGCATGGATATGTTCGCCATAATTACATATCTGCATACACACATACAGTGTGCTACGTGTTAAATTATTTCAAGTAACTGAAGTCTATCTAGCAGACATTCAGCCAGTCTACACAGACTTAGACAGTAGTGTCCAAACACAGTACTATGCTGAAACTGGAAAATCCCAGCAAAACCTACTGCAGTATTAAGAGAAAGAATCAAGATTCCTAACATACTGAGTTGTGCAGGTACAAAAGTGCTTAGCATGACAAAATTACCAAAATAAAAACATTTTGAAGGTTATTTGGTTCTAGCAATATTAACTATTCTTTACTTTTGGATAATTTAACATCTGCATTTTAAATTTTATATAAACAACCTCTTTGTAACAAGTTTCTTTAAAAAAGCACACAAAAAATAGTGCAAACTATAATCTGATAGGTTTTTCACCTTGGTTACCTCATCACAAGTAACTCAAGAAGTGTTTGACTAAGTGGCTCCAGTGACAAACAGCACTGACCAGATCCTGTCATTTCACCCATTGTTTGCGGCCCCCAATTCTAAAACAGGCCGCCGGCAGACAGGACAGGTGCAGTTCTCTGACAACCAACGATCGATACAGTGAATGTGAAACTCATGCAGACATGGCAGCTGCCGGAGCTTGTTCCCAGCCACATAGTCACTGATGCACACGCTACAGACTTTACCTAACTCACTGTCAACCCCGTTTTGTTCATAGCTCCTGGTAGAAAGATTGTCAATCTGCTCTTTGGTTAAACCACGAATTGGATCATCATCGCCTTCATTCAGTAAGAAGAAATGAGCAAGGCGCAGAATGGGTAATGTTCCAGCCTCAACCACACTGTCTGCCCTTCGTAACTGCCTTCTATTTCTATTGCCACCGTTGCGGGTCTGTGGTGGGCTGGGCTCACTTACATCTAGCATTTCAGCACTGTCCTCCTGGGCCTGACTGGCTTGTGAGGAACCTCCACCCTGCTGACCACTGTTGTTAGCCACATCTACATTATTCAGTTCTAGGTACAGCTCTGGTAAACGCTGACCATTCCCTTGATTCTCTGACTCAGGCTCCACCTCCATCAGAGAACTCAGCTCTCCAAACCCAGTCATGATCTGCCTTAAAATTGACCGAAGAGCCACGGAGGATGGCTCAACCACCTCATTCTCAGAAATCCTACGAAGAGGAACTGTTATAGTACTCACATAGGTTCGGACACCTGACCGCTCTAAATGAGAAATGGTTCTGTGAAAGCCCCCGCTGTTGCTTTCAACTGTACTTTCTGCCAGCCCTGCCCTAGATCGCGTTCTATTTGCGATGCTATCCCTATCTCTAGTTTCTCCAGGACGAATCCTCCTGACTTGCAGGTCTAGTGTGATTGCTGGATGGCGCTGTGTGGCAGCTGAGGACCTGTTGGTTTCTCCTTCTTCTACTGTTATTCTGGACACAAGTCTTGAGTTGGACAGCGGTGTATAAACGGTACCTCTGCGTGCTCTATCTTGTTCTAAAAAGACTTGAGTTACATCTCTATGCCTAACAGACCTGTTCCTACCAGTTTGCTGTAGTGGTCTACTCTGCCTTTGGGAATTAGGATAAACAGTATCATTCTGTGTCTGAATTGGGGACCGGCTTCGACTACTGAAAGCAGGACGTAATCTTATTGGCTCTAATCTTTGGTTTGTGTTCCTCACTGTAACATTACTTCTAGCTCCATTTTCCCAAATATGTGCTGCTCCAAACCGCTGCCGTTCCCTTTGCCTGAGATTACTACCATCTGACTGGTTTGCGTGAGTGTGGATAACATTAGTGCGATGGCCACTAACTCTAGAAACCCCAAGTGCTCCTCCAATTCCATTTCTTAACCTTCCCCGTGCTGAGAACAATCTTTGCACTGAACCCTGCCTCCTTGCACCATGCCTACCCCCTGGAACACTGGAGTCACTACCACTGGAACTCATGGAGGTTTGGCTTCTTGTTCGCATAGCTACAGGACTAGATGATCTTTGCTGCCTAGGATCTCTACTAACACCTGAGAGAGGAATGTCTGTATAATCCTCTCCATGAGCTCCAGAGCCTCTGTTGTCAGGATTTATGTGGATTTCCAGGCTGAACCCAAATTCTCCACTGTTTGGGTTTGTTCGGCTCACAGCTCTCCAACTTTGGTTCCCATTCTGTCCACTTCGAGTCACATTTCCAGTGCGCCGAAAAGCGTTCAGCCATCGCAGCAGAGAATCTTCATCTGAATTTTCTCTAAGGTTTTCTGAGTCTGGAAAGTAAATCAAAACAACTTAAGGTCAATTTCTAAAATGATAAGACCTTATCTTTATTGAAACATTGCAAGAAAGACAGTTGTACTGAATTAAACATCTGCATTACTTTAATGAATGAAAATAAAACTTTCTAAAAGTGTCTTAAAAGCACATTAGTGACATTAAAATGCTGGGCCTATGATATATGGCTCAGTGGGTAAAGGCACAGGCTATCAAGCCTAACTGACATGAGTTGGAGCCCCAGGACCCACATGGTGGAAGAACCGCCATACATAAACTGCCTTCTGATACACATGCACAAAATTATGTTTAAAGAAAAAGTCTACTTTCTAGGCTCAAGAACCTTCACGAACTGACACCCTCCACAAGGTCCAACCCAGACTCCTGTGGGCCCCATAAAGCAATCTCTCCCCTTGGCCAGTTGTCCTACTCTGCAGCCCAACTGGGTAAGGATACCTCTCCCCTCAACCTGGCTCCACCCCTCTCCTGCTTTGAGAATCCCCACCACCACCTCCATCCATGCAGCTGGCCCAGATGGATTAGTGAGGGACCTCTTCCCCTAGGCTCCACCCACTCAAAACTTCCCTGGGTAATCAGACCAACTTGGGATTCTGGCCTTGGGTACTGAAAACACAAGACAGTAAAAGACATCTAACAACCTAACTCCAGATGCCCAGGGCTTATTGCAAAACAAACTACAGAAAAAACCAAGACAATGTCTGTTCCAAAACAACTAGCAATCCCATCAATGAAATGGTCCCAAGGGGGACCACTTAAGATAAAATTCAGGCACAGAAGTCAAAAGAAGAATAAACACATAACTAAATGAAACAATGAAAATAGAATGTGAAAGACAGAATATTAAAATCTAATCTGAAATAGAGCTGGAAATAAAAAAATTAATCAATTTAGATGACATAGTAACATTAGAACTTGAAGGCAGGCTAAAGGAACTGGATCATTCACTTAAAAAAAAAAAAAAGCATGAACAGAACATGCAGGATCTTCAGACCCCCTGGGAAAAAAGAATCAAATTTATACATTATGGGCATGAAAGAAAGAGAATTCCAGATCAAAGGCATTGAAAACATTTTCAATAAACTCTCAGAAGAAAGTCTCCCAAATCTTGAGAGATGGCCTTAAACAATAAGACCAGAAGAGAAGTGACACAACACATTCCAGTTAAAATACTGAGAGGTAGGGGTATTAAAGCTGCAGGAGAGAAGGCCCAAGCCACAGAGTGGCAGGCCCACCACAGGAACAACTGGTTATTGGATAGAAACCATTAAAGCCAGTAAGTCTTGGAAAGACATTACCACCCAAGTTCTGGAAGGTCATAAATGCCAGAATATTATACCCAGCAAAACTTTTCTATGAATGAAAAATAAAAATGTTCCATTATAAAAACAGATCAATTGTGACCACTAAGCCAGCTCTACGGAGGATACTAGAAAGAGAAGGATAAACACATTCCACAGGCCACAGGAGATAAATAAATGATACCAGGATAATTAATCAAAAGATGTTTAACACCAAAAATTCATCAAAAGAACAAAAATTAATATACATTTTTCAATAATAAAACTGAACTAGTCTCATTTCACCAATTAAACACTGTCAGACTAAATTAGAGAACAGGATTTATCTTTTTGCTTCTAACCATGAGGAAAAGGTAAAATGATGAGAAAAAGTACCCCAAGCAAATCGAACTAGGAAACAAGCAGGTATAGCTATTTTAACATCTGACAAAATAGATTTGAAACTAAAACTAATCAGAAGAGATAAAGAAGGCTACATCACACTCTTTAACCTACCAAGCAGATATTACAATTCTAAACACAGACACCAAACACAGGTGTACCCAATTTCATAAAACAAACATTATTAAATGTAAAGCTACAGATTAACCCAACACAGTAATAGTGGGAGGCTTCAATAATGTGCTCTCACCTATAAGCAGGTCATCCAGACAAAATAGAAACAGAGGCACTGGAGTTAAGTAATATGATAAATCAAATGGACCTAACAGATATACATGGAACATTCCACCAAACCTGAAGAATACACATTCCTCTCAGTAACTCTTGGTGCTTTGCACAAAACAGAGCACACAGTAGGACACAAAGCAAGCCTTAGTGAATATTGGAAAACTGAAATAACACCTCATGTTCTATATTACCACAAAATAAAGCTGGGCATCAAGTGCAAGAAAAATGCAGAAAGTACAAAACTCATGGAAACTAAACACAATACTGAGTGAGTGATAAATGAGTTAAGAAGAAACCAAGATGAAACAAATAATCTGAAATGATACATAACTAGCAATGAGCTTGGTAGGAATTAAGTCTTTCAACTAAAAATCAAAACCAAAACCAANCAAACAAACAAAACAACCCACCCCAGACCAGATGGACTTGATATAGAATTCCACTAGCCCTTCAAGGAAGCACTAACATCAATACTGTTTCAAGTACTCCATGGGACAGAAGGAACTGAGACACCTGAACTCTCTTTATGTAGCCAGGTTTATTCTGATACCAAAACAAGAAAGACACGCAAAAAAGAGAACAAGGCACAAATAGTACTCAAAATGTTCAAGTTCTACTCTAAAGCCATTTGTTCCCTTGCCAAAGGGACAGAGAGAGGACTGTGTTCTTGAACAGAGATGATCTCTGTGCTCTGGGTTAATGGATGAGTGCTTCAGGCCACTCTCAACTTCCCAGCTGCTGAGTTTGATTGGTGGGACACTAACCACTACAGAGGGTGCCACGCTAACAGCACTGCCCAAATTTGAGGAAGGTTAAAAAGTAGCAACTTATTTTTTTTTCCCTAAAATTGCTTCATTGGAACACAGAACAGTAACTGGGATTGACACTGCCCCAGGAGACACATAGTGGCAAGGGTCAAAGGTTGTCTCCTTCCTCAGACTTGACTGATGGGCCAGGAACCTAAAAGAGCAACACTTTTGCTAACCTTACCTTATAATCTTGTTAATTTTATATCCTGTATATTATTGGTGCTCACAACCACTACACTTCTACACTGGAATCTGAATTCCACTATCCTTATTGCTAATTACAACAAACAACACCAAGGTTTATAAAATAGGAATACCACTGCAAAGGCTGTAAATGAAAGGATCAAGCCTCAAACAGTTTCACTATGAGAAAGAGACATTAACTGTGCTATCAGAGGACTTGAAGACAGCACTGGAGGCACAGCTAAGCTGGTCTTGGCTTCCAAGGGAGACTCTGGAGAGGCTCCTGAGAAGGCCCTTTCCTGCCTTCCTCTGGACTGGCAGCTTCTCCTGGAGAAGGGTTAGCTTGTAAGACTGCTTTGTGAAGACAGATTGATTTCTTGAAATAAGTGATAGGTATTTTAAAGACTCACATAATAGATTCTGAAAAAAAAAAAAAATAAGGTTTTTATTTGTAATGGGTTACCTATACAGCTGAATTCTTGAAAACTTTCCTGTATCTGAAACACCAGAGTTGCCTTAAGAGCTAAAGTAACAGGCAGCATGTGTTTATAACTGAGGCAATAATCCAATCTTCCCACTATTTCTCTTCACGCCTTTACATCATGAACCCAAGGGTCTGAGGCTTAGTCAAAGGCCACTCAGCTCTAAGCATGGAACTTAGAAGCCTTCATCATTGGCTCTGCATCTAACACTGTCTCTGCGTGAAGCTAGGAAACTACCCAGTGTCTAAGAGAGCAAAAGAACCTGCAGTCAGCTGACTGGTGACAAAACTGTGAACGATGAATGTCTCTGGAGAGGAGGCAGAAGAGAAAGTGGGGCCCCAAAGTTAGGCTTGCTTTTAATTCTACAATTTCCATTAGTTTGAAGTGATTTTCATTAGTATTTTGCTTATTGCATGAAATTTTATATATGATTTAGGGTTTGCTCAGTAAAATAACAAACAAACCAACAAAACCAGTTTCCCAACTGTTAGTCTCTGTATTAGGCTGTATATAAACTTTAAGTCACATCAACATAAAAAAATGTAGTGTGTATATGCTAAGATTAAAAAGAAGTTTATTTGGCTAGGGGTTGTAGCTCAATTGTCGAATATTTATCAAGTACACATAAGGCCCTGGCTTCTCTCAGGGGACGGAGGAAGGGTAAATGATACCTCTGTCACGTGCCCCACTCCTCGAGCCAGGCTGGGATGCCAGCTGTTCCTTTGCTCTATCTAAGCGCTGCTGTAGCTCCTCTGATGTTATTTCTCCTGAAACAATCCAAGAGTGTTTATTCAAAAAATTTAAATTACTCAGTTTTATGAGAACTTGTGAAATACAAAACTATAGCAGCAGGGGCCAGTAAGATGGCTCAGTGGGTATAGGCACTTACTGCCAAGCCCAACAACTTGAATTCAGGGCACCACATAGTGGAAGGAGAAGGAAAATGCCTGCTGGTTGTCCTATGGCCTACACATACTCACCTCCATTTACAAACATAGAAATACACACACACACACACACACACACACACACACACACACACACACACACGCAAAATAGATTTTAAAGATTAAAAAAACCTTAAAAACCCACAGAAGACAATCCTTATTATTTTCATGCTCAAAAATTGGACAGTTAATATTTGACAAAAATATACACTCACATACGTAAGCCCACACACACACACCACACATACAGAATTAAAAATAAAATGAATCTTAAAAATCAAAAAAAAGGATAAGCTGTAATTATATGCATTTTTTCCCTTAAGAGTTAAAAAGAGCCGGGCGGTGGTGGCGCATGCCCTTAATCCCAGCACTTGGGAGGCAGAGGCAGGTGGATCTCTTGAGTTCAAGGCCAGCCTGGACTACCGAGTGAGTTCCAGGACAGGCTCCAAAGCTACATAGAGAAACCCTCTCTCAAAAAACCAAGAGTTAAAAAATTAGGAAGGGGGGCTGGAGAGGTGGCTCAGAGGTTGAGAGCACTGATTGTTCTTCCAGAGGTCCTGAGTTCAATTCCCAGCAACCACATGGTGGCTCACAACAATCTATGATGAGATCTGGCGCCCTCTTCTGTATACATAATAAATAAAGCTTAAAAAAAATTTAAAAAAAAAAAAAAAGAAAAAGAAATTAGGAAGGGCCGGGCAGTGGTGGCCCATGCCTTTAAGGAGGCAGAGGCAGGCGGATCTCTGTGAGTTCAAGGCCAGCCTGGGCTACTGAGTTTCAGGAAAGGCACCAAGGCTACACAGAGAAACTCTGTCTCAAAACAACAACAACAACAAAAAAAAAAATTAGGAAGGGAGTAGTTTTAGGGAAATGTTCAAGTCTCTGTGCTTGAATTCTACCCCAATATTTTATCATATGAGCCACCAACATACAAATATGCAAACATATATACACAGAAATTTCAGCTAGTTTATTGTAAAGTGAATTTGAGAAAAAAGTTCATAGACTACACTGGACTTTGGGGTGGTCATTATCTAGCTGAATGTTACACCTCAAATTAAGAATTAAGTTTTAAATAACATTTGTGCAAATATTATGTAAGAGAAACAGAGAACTAGGAGTATGTAGAACTTGCCTAGCATACACAAAACCCTAGGTTCAAATCCCAATTCCATCCACATGGGGGGGGGGATGACAGTAGAGGGTGGTGAGAATTATACATGTGAAAATTTAATGCTATGTACATTAACTTTTTAAGTTTGGCCTGTGTATAAATCTATATATCCAGTATTCTCACATATTTATAAAATACAGAAGGCAGTGATTTTGTCATACTGAATAATTACCTAGACTCACAAAATAGTGCTCAAAGGGGGGCATTCTCTTCACTTTGAAATTCCTCCTTTCAATGATAGGAAAAAAATGTGTTTTCCCTTTTTGCCCATTTCTTACCAGGGGTGCCTAAAAGGTTATGGTCTCTCATTAGCCGATAATCTTCATCATTGAGCTCATTAATAAACTGATAATAGGCTTCTTCTCTGTGGAGACGCTCTTGCTGCCATCTTCTCTCATTTTCTTGAAATGAGATTTCTTCTCCACTACCACTTGATCTAGGTCTAGATGGATTCATGCTGAGACTTCTAGTTTCCTGCTCTAAGAATACACACAAATTCAATGTATTAATCTTGGGCTAACATAGCTGTGCACTCTTTTGTTTATTTATTTTGTTTATTGTTTGTTTATTGAGATAAGCTTTTACTATGTAGCCCTGGCTGGCCTGGAATTCACTGCATAGACCACTAAGAATCCTTTCAATTGTGATTCCTATCTACTTTTAGAGACTAATATTCTAAGAATTATGAAGCAGAGTTCCATTCCCTGATCTCCTCATCAAGGTAGGGATTCTGCTTCTCAACGATGGCACTTACATATATCCCCCACATTCAAAACCTGGGACTAACCATTCCAGGGTGAAGGATGGTGCCTGATGCTGAGATAGACAGAACTCTGGGGTGCTCTCTCAATCCTCAGAGCCATGCATGGCATACTGTTGCCTGTTGGTTTTCAGTCTTAGAGAGATCAACTCTTGAGTCTCTTCAGCAGACCCAGTAGGCAAAACTATTTTCATCTCAATAAAGTGTAATGAGATGGTGGTGGTCATATTACATTCAATATCTTTTCTGGAAGGAGTACAGCACAATATCATCTACTAATATGGTGGACTATATTCCTAACTATCCTGGGGTGCATGCAACAACCCTTTGTATATTAAGTAAAGAACACACAAAATTCAAGACAAAAATTTTAACACTATGAAGGCTTCTATACCCAACACTTTTGAGAGACAAAGAAAAATTTTAAAAAGATGGTCAGTTTGATAGTCCATTATGAGAAATGTGTGCTGAATTGTGTGTGACTCAGTGATAACTTTGAAGCATTAGGTAAAGCAGTGAGCTAAGTCCCGTCAGCTCCTAAAAGCTGTAGGGCTTTGTTTTCATTGCTGTTTATGTGTGAGTTCTTCAGTGTAAGATTTGACATGCATTTGAGTACTGAACACACTAAAACTATAAATAAACTAGCTGGGCAGTGGTAGCGCATGCCTTTAATCCCAGCACTCGGGAGGCAGAGGCAGGCCAGTCTCTGAGTTCAAGGTCAGCCTAGTTTACAGATCAAGTTCCAGGACAGCCAGGGGTACACAGAGAAACCTTTTCTGGGGGGAGGGGGACACAAAAAACTAACAACAACAACAAAAAACCCTTAATTTTAAAATGCAAAGCTAGGTAGGTATGGTAGCACCTGCCTTCCATTCCCAGCACTCAGGAGAAAGGCAGGCGGATCTCTGTGAGTTCCAGGCCAGTCCAGGTCTACACAGAGAAAAACTTTGTCTCAAAAAAACCAAAAAAGTAAAATTTACTCAAGATGCTAATTAATAACATTAAAAACTAAAAGTTTTCTATTTGCAGGGTAATCAGGGTAATTAGCAAAGAGTGTATTTGGTGGCCACAGCAGTCACATTTTTTTTTAAAATTTTATGTATTTATTTATTTATTTGGTTTTTTGAGACAGGGTTTCTCTGTAGAACAGCCCTGGCTGTCCTGAAACTCACTTTGTAGACCAGGCTGGCCTCGAACTCAGAGATCCGCCTGCCTCTGCCACCTGAGTGCTGGGATCAAAGGTGTGCGCCACCACCACCCTGCAATTTTTTTAAAATAGATATATTTAAAAAGTAGAAATCTGACAAAAAAAAAATCAAGCTCCTTAGATATTATTCAAAACCTAAGACATTCTCCTCCAAAGCAATATTCTTGGATAACTATCCATAAGCAATACCATAAGTAACCAAAGTGAATACCTTATTTTCCTTTTAACATTCTTTTAACATATGAACCTGTATCCATTCTTCTGTTGTTTGTGCCTTTTTTGAGAGCTGCTCATCTGAAGTAATAAAAAGAAAAGTTGACTTATTCAGTATGTGACTTGAACCCCGGAACACCTAGTAGTCTCCCAAGTCCTCTACAAAGCCAAAGCTAAATTTTCTGGAAGGTCTGTTATATGTTCACCTAGGAAATTCGAACCTCATACAATTAGATAACAAAAACCTCCCCGAAGGCCTCTCCTCCTAACACCGTCACTGCTCTAAGTGATTGATTGCGCGTCCTTCTTTCTCAAAGGCCTTCTGTCACGTCCCCATCTGGTGTAGCTACGCTTAGGTGAGGAAGTTAGTTTACCTCTAAACCTTCTCTTTCTTGTCATCTGCCCCCAGCATCGCGCTACCGCTTCTTTTTCTTACCCTGTTAACAGAGGCCCCGGGGCGGGGGTAGAAGGAAGTCCCCACTCCAACATACAAACTGGACTCGGAAACCCGACCAATCTCACCTCAATCTAGCCTCGAGTAACGCTTCCCCAGCGACCTAGATTGGCATTTGGGCCAATCAGCAACTAGAAAAGCTCCCCCAGCAAGCAGCTAACCAATGGGATATGGGGTAAGGGCCCCACCCCCACCCTAGCATGTCCTGCTTTCCGAGGCGTCTCCCGGAAGTAGTAGTGAGACCCACAAGATGTAGCCAGCGCCCCCTCCCCCCGACCGCACCTCCAGCGGGATGACCGCAGTTGTCCTGTCCCAGGCAGTGAGGGGGCGGAAGGGTCTGCGGCCGAGCCTTCGAAGGCCGCCGCGCCCTCTAGCTGTCCACTGAGGCGAGAGGCTCAGAATCTCTGCAGCTGTTCGGGGCCGACCCGCCGGAGAGGAAGCTTCCGGAGAGCACCGTCCGGGGTCCGGCCTTCTCCCACCGCCTGGGAGAGCAGAGGCGCGCCACCATCTGCGCAGAGCTCGCCGGTGCGGCTGGAAACGGCGCCCGCCGGAAGCCGAGCTGCGGCGCGTGAGTTCCGCTTCCGCAGTGCGCAGGGCGGGCTGTCTCGGGCTCCAGTCTGGGCTCTCAGCGGAGTGGCGGCTCCCAGGCCCGAAGATGGAACCTGTTTTCCACGCTTTGGAAATACCAGCTCCTCCTTTCCTACTTCTGTGCCCTTTGACGAAGTCTGGCGAAAAGCGCATCTGCCAAACTGTCGCTTTGTGCTGCTTGAGTGTAACTACTTACTACCCAGTCTGAGCATTCCCCTTGTGTACATTCACTGGAGCGAGGAAACGAAATGCTCAAGTGCTGGTATTGGGAAAGTACTTTGAAACTCCCAATATTAACCATGCTCATTCCCTCTCTCCCGCTATCCTTCCCCGTTACCTCCTCCCTCTCCTCTTTCTTCCCACCCCTCTCACACTCTATCCTCTCTCCTGTATTTCCTTTTCCCATTATGTGATACCAAACTTACCTAACCATTACTTGTGGTCCTGGCAGAGCCCTTTCCTGATGCTCCCATCAGCCAAATGACTTAGTCACAGTTTAGTACACTCATAGTGCTATGACTCATAATTCTTTCTTCCCTTCTTTCGTTATTTGGTTTTAGGGTGTCCTGCCTGGTGATTTCTTTCCCTCCCTTTTACTCTTGGTCCAAAAGTGTCTATATATCACTTTTACATTGTTGTTCTGACTGGCTTTCCTCTGACTTACCTTCTGGAAGCAGCTTTGGAGTCCCTTCCCCCAGCCTCATCAGAGAACTACATGGTTGGGGCAGTGTTAGGTTCATTTCTCTGTGTAGCCATCTTTGGTTTTGTCTTTTCCAGTATCCCTTTGCTTCATGAACTTCCAAGGCTTTCCTTGTATGTCTCAATTTGGGATATACTCTATTTTTTCCCTTATTTTGGCTGCACCTACATTAAACATTTTGCAAGGCTGATTGACTGATTGAAACTTGCATAATTGTGTTACAGGTTGAAGCCAAATTATCCTGGGCTGTCTTCTCCCACCCCCAATAGCCACTTATTGCTCATTTCTTTATGTGACCTAACATCCTTGTGACTAGTAGGTTAGGCCTTTTGGAATGTACAAAAAGTCCCCTAGCTTTCACCAACTCAATGAATAATGTCAACAGATAGCATCTGTGGACTGTAGCAGACATTTCCCTGGCTTTTCTGTAATCTACCTGCCTGTTTCCACCAACGTATTTCCTTCCTTCCACCCCACTCCTTCCTTCTTTTCTTTATTAATTTCTTTTTGTTCAGGACATTGATTCTCTGTGTAACAGTCCTGGCTGTGCTGGAACTGGCTTTGTAGACCAGGCTGGCCTTGAACTCAGAGAGTCCACCTGCCACTGCCTCATGTGCTGGGATTAAAGGTGTGCACCGCCACACCTGGATTTCCACCAAGGTATTTTTAAAGTGTGTTGATTTTGTTTTCTTTGTTCTGTTACTATAAAAACTTCATGAATCTATTACTACCATGTAATATGGTATTTGGAGTAATCTAAATCTGCCCTCCAAACCATGGTCACTCATGTTTGGCCCCAGGACAAACTATCTCTTACTCTTTTCGAGGCAAGAGCTGTTTTTGCATTAAGGGGTTTTGGTGGCTGAATGTGGAGCCCCAAAGATGATCTACTGTTGCAGGAGTCACTGGACTGGTGCCAGGATGGGCCACTTGTGCTGACGGTCTGGTATTGACTCCACACCTGAATGCTGGTGAATTCTTTCTGGGCTTGGGCCTGCCTTGCTTTGGTTTATTCTGAGCTGGTTGTAAGGATCCTATTTGTCTAGAAACTTTGGGTTTTTTTACTTTGCTTAGAGAGCATTTTGTTTATTTGAAGTCATCCCTTTTGTTTGGTTTCTGACTGTTCAGTTTGTTTTTTGATTTGTTTGCTTTCAGGACATTTGGTTCATTCATTTACTTCTGCCACTCTGCCCATGTCTAATTCAAGGAAGGAGGAAATGTTTGGAGAAAAGCTGCTATTTGGTTCTCCAGCTGGCTTTATGTTTGATAATTGTGTTAGTTTAACTTATATGTATTTGGAAAAATGAGGAAATCTAAAGATAACTTAGCTTTATGCTTCTCTTTGTGGAAAACAAACATTTGATCCTTCAGGACAGCAGAGGGATTGACATATGACTGCCAGGCAGCAAGAAGGACATGTGTGAGCATGAATGTAGAATGCAGACCAGTCAGTGGGGGTCTATTTTCCTTTAGACAGCAGCTTCCTGAGAGCAGAAATAATCTCCCCACCACACACACACACACACACACACACACACACACACACACAAATACACCTAGAAATCCTAGACAAGAGAATTAAAAATCATGAATAGGCAACCTGCCTTGATTTTAAAAAACAAACAAACTTCTGTAGGAAAGAAGTGATGAAATTGGTAGTTAACAAAAACTAATGAGTTATAAAAACTACATCGAAGTTAAAAGGAGCTATTAAATTAAAAATCAATAGGAAAGCTGGACAGTGGTTGTTCATGCCTTTGGGAGGCAGAAGCAGTGGATATCTGTGAGTTTAAGCCAGCGTGTTCTACAAATCGAGTTCTGGGATAGCTAGGCCTGTTACACAGAGAAATCCTATCTCAAAAACCAGAGCCCCTGGAACTGGAATTACAGACAGTTGTGAGCTGCCATGTGGGTACTGATAATTGAATCCAGGTTCTCTGGAAGAGAGGTCAGTACTATTAACCACTGAGCAATCTCTACAGCCCCCAAATCTCTACCTTCATTTATATTTTTTCTGGCCCTGATTTTTCTTTCTTAATACAGCAAAATTCTATATGGAAAGAAAAGGTTGTTACAGTTTGTTTAAAGATAAAACTTAGAAACTTCACTTACTGGCAAATGTCTTTAATATCCCAACTAGGGAGGCAGAGGCAAGTGGATCTCTGAGTTTGGGGCCAGTGTGGTCTACAGAGTGAGTTCCAAGACAGCCAGATTACACAAGAAACCTTGTTTCCAAAGGCCAAAAACAAAACAACAACAAAATTAAAAGAGAAATTCCATATTATATTTAAAATGGGTATTTTTAATTAATTTTTTTAGACTTGTTTTTTGTATGTATGAGTGTTTGCCAGCATGTATGTATGTGTGTCATGTGTGTGCCTGGTGCCTGCTGGAGTCAGAAGAGCGCATTGGATCCCCTGGGACTGGAGTAACAGATGGTTGTGAGCCACCATGTGGTGCTGACAATTGAACTCAAGCCTCTGCGAGAACAGCCTGTGCTTTTAATCCCTGAGCCACCTCTCCTGCCCTAAGAATTTGTATTTTTAAGGGCAAGTCATGGGTGATGTCGTTCTGTAGTCTGTGAATGTGTTGCTCTGATTGGTTGATAAATAAAGCTGTTGGCCAGTGGTGAGGCAGAATAAGGTTAGATGGGATATTCTAACTAGAGAGAAAGGAAATTCAGAGCTGGGCAGACGTTGTTAGCCGCCAGAAGAAGCAAGATGTAAAGGTATCGGTAAGCCACGAGCCACGTCGCAAGTATAGATTTATAGAAATGGGTTAATTTAAGATGTAAGAGCTAGCTAATGAGAGCCTGAGCCATTAGGCCATATAGTTATAAAATAACATAAGCCTCTGTGTGTTTATTTGGGACTAAGTGTTGTGGGACATGCAGGTGGGAGAGATTCGTCCCGACAGCAGGGCCGGGGCAGAACACAGAAAAACTTCCAACTACAGGCAAGTCTCTGCTGATTAATGCCCCCCCACCCCCACTTCCAGGGTCTCTATATATATAGCCTCGGTTGTCCTAGAACTCACTATGTAGACCAGGCTGGCTTAGGACTCACAGAGATCCACCTGCCTCTGCTTCCCAAGTGCTGGGATTAAAGGTGTCTGCCACCATAGCTCAGCTTGGGGCGGGGCTTATTTGTAGCCTTTGATGGGTGAGGTCTTCCCTTCAGGCCATGTTTTTGTATTGTTCCAATGAAGAGAGCGAGGTTTCTCTTTAACAGTTACAGATGCTTTGTTCACAATTTTAAACTGATTCACATAATTTTCCTAACCAGGCTCCACTTGTTTCTCCACTGTCAACCTGGATATGAAGAGTAAGCAGTAACCACTTCGAAGAGCGAATGCTATCCTGTCTTGAAGTTTCCTCCACTGTGTGAATTAGTCTCTTACCTTTGGCCTCAGGACCTGGGCAGAATACAGCCCGATCCTTAGCTGCAATGTCAGGTGGATGAGCCTATCCTAGTTCCTCATAGTCCTTGTTCCTCTCTGAAGCTTCACAAGCCAGGTCTCAGGCCCTTGTTTCTCTCATCATTTCTGTTTTCCAGATTTCCACCAGAATGGCCCATTTAACTCTGCTTACCGTATTCAAGGTCTTTTCTAGCCCAAACTCCCAAACTCTTCCACATTTCTCCTGCAAACCAGCTGTAAAGGGCTAGGAACTGCATGGTCAGGTGTATAATCTCACTGCATCCACTCTAGGTACCAAATCTGTGTTAGTTACTTGGCTTGTTGTTGTAATCATTATCCTGACAGTTTGATTTTGATTCACAATTCCTTGGTACAGTCCAGCATGATGGGAAGACTGGTGGCAGAAGCTTGAGACAGCTGATCACACTGCATCTGCTGTCAGAAGAGGGAACGGGGTGTAGTGGTGCACGCCTTTAGTCCCTGCTCTCCCAAGGCAGAGGCAGGAGAGTCTCTGTGAGTTCCAGACAGGCCTATATAACTAGACCCTGTCTAAAGAAAGAAAAAAGAGAAAACAAAGAAGAGGTAGTGTGGTGGCCCACAGAGGCTTCCTAGTGAGACCTTACTCAGTGTCAGAGAATCTGGGCTTGCTTTACCCAACAGGGCTGCATAATGGGATGATTTGGCCAGGGGTGTGTTTACAGGTGTTTGGAAGGATCTACACTTGGATGTACGATGTGCTTTGATCTTGCAAGGAGGAGGTCTTTTGCCTCTCCCCTTGGTATATTATAAAACGCCCTTTCAAATAAAGGACTGGGCAACTGGGTATTGACCCAGGGCCCTCTCAAAGATATCCTGTGTCTCTGTCTTTCTTATCGTCTCTATCTTTCTACCTAATATTTCCTCTTTCCTCTCTGCTCCACCCAAGAGCCCTTCGACAGGTCGGAGCTGGACTCTGGCAGACTCCCACAAGGTAGAGGAACCATCCCAGGCCCCACTTTATGGAATGGTACTGCCCACACTTAGGGTGGGTTTTCCTACGTCAGTTAATCTCATCTAGATACTCTCTTATAGACAGGCGCAGAGGCTTGTCTCTTCAGTGATTCTAGAGCCTGGAATATTGTATCCTAGACTCTGTCAAGTTAACAGTCAATATTAACCATCCCAGAGAGTAATGAAATCCCACCTTAGATTTGTTTCCTTTTCTAGGCCTTTATTATACCTGGGTGGTAGAAAGGCACCAACTTTTGTCTTTGTTTCCGTAAGAATACTGCCCAGGGCTGGAGAGATGGCTCAGCAGTTAAGGAGACATGCTGCCTTTACAGAGGGCCTATGTTCAATTCCCAGCACCCACATGGTGGCTCACAACCATCTGTAACTCCAGTTCCAGGGGATATGATGCTCTCTTCTGGCCTCCATGGGCACCAGGCAAGCANGTGGTGTAAGACATATAACCAGGCAAAACATCCATACACATAAAATAGTGAGACCATTTCTTAAAATAAATTTAAGGTCAAAATTCAGTATCCCAGTATAAAGCTGGTTTCTGGTTCTTTATTTACAACAAGATATTTTTTTAAATATTGATCTATTCTTAGTAACATTTATAGAAAAGCTGACTTAGAAAACAATATTTTTATGTTTCATTTTATCCTTTTACTGGAAGAGCCACTTGAAATCTGATTAGATTTTATCCAAATGCTGTTTGCATGTTTCCCCAAGTGCAGAAGCCCCCATGTGTGGACTAGCCATTGCCTTAGGAATAGAGGAAACTATCTAAAAAGAACAAGGCATTCATGCTACATTACAGTATAATTATAAAACTTCTTTTAATAGACAAATATTTAAATCTATGTGTTAAAACTAGATGATTGTACCAAATTCTCATTGTGCCTTCTGGTCTTTGATCCTTTACATTTGAAGGTAAGTATAAACAATTAACACTCTCAAAATTTGCTAAAAGCTTTTAGCTTCCTTTGCCTGAGATACTCTCATTCATTCTTCTTAATTTGAGATCTATCTTTTGGAAACCTTCTATTATCTCCTTATGAATAAAGTACTGAGTACCCTCTAAAAAATTAAGTGAAATCTGTGTCATCGATAGGGGGTGGGGGATGGGGGGG